>JASVEL010002498.1:0-101375 GCA_032618575.1 Nicotiana noctiflora | reverse complement strand
AAAATGGACTTCCTACCATTTTTTGGAAACGTTTCTTCAGAACAGTTAGGTCGTCTGGTAATTCCGATCCTACCCCTATTGTTTTTATTTCATTCCGACCACTTTGAATTTTCCCGGCAGCTATAGTACTATTCCTACTGCTACAGTACTATTCTGATCGCTACAGTACTATTCCGACAGCTACAATATTTCCTTATTCTTTTCATTGTTCCTTACTCTATTTTAGTGGATTACATTTGATTATTTCTCTAATTTGGTAATATTTTGCAACAATGTCTTTGGGAATTGATGCTTTTGGGTCTAAAAACATGAGTTCTGGAAGCTCTAGTGTTATGATTACTTTGGAACCATTAATTGGAGGTTCAAACTACTTAGCTTGGGCTTCATTTGTCGAGTTGTGGTGTAAAGGTCAAGGTGTTCAAGATCATCTAATTAAACAGTCTAGTGAAGGAGATAAAAAGGCGATAGCACTTTGGGCAAAGATTGATGCTCGATTATGTAGTATCATGTGGCGTTCTATTGATTCCAAATTGATGCCTTTGTTTCGTCCATTCCAGACATGTTATTTGGTTTGGTCAAAGGCTCGTACCTTATACACTAATGACATATCTCGCTTCTATGATGTGATATCACGTATGACAAACTTAAAGAAGCAAGAATTAGATATGTCTACTTACTTGGGACAAGTACAAGCAATCATGGATGAATTCGAGACATTAATGCTAGTTTCGGCTAGTGTGGCAAAGCAACAAGAGTGGCGACAAAAGATGTTTCTAGTTCTTACACTATCTGGACTTCCTAATGATCTTGATTTAGTGCGAGACCAAATTTTGGCTAGTCTGATTGTTCCCACGGTTGATAAATTATTCTCTCGATTACTCCGCCTTGCTGCAGCACCAAGTCACCCACCGATCTCATCACAAATACTTGATTTCTCTATTCTCGCATCGCAGACAATGGATGTCCGGGCATTTCAAACTATGGAGAACAGATGAGGACGAGGTCGTTTTGGGAGATCTAGACCAAAGTGTTTTTATTGTCACAAACTTGGATACATTCGTGAAATGTACTATTCCTTACATGACCGTCCACCCTAAAATGCTTACGTTGCTTAGATCGAGACTACAAGTAACCAAGATTCTTTTGTATATAAAGAAGAGTATAATGAGCTTCTTCAGTATCGAGAAAGTAAGCAGACATCTCCACAAGTAGCCTCAGTTTCCCAGACTGATACTCTTGTTGTTGGTAATTCTTTTGCTTGAGTTTCCCAGTCTAGTACTCTTGGACCATGGGTCATGAACTCGTGCGCTTCTGATCACATCTCTGGTAATGAATCACTTTTGTCGAATATTGTATATTCAAAGTCTCTTCCCACTATTACTTTAGCCAATGGATGTCAAACTAAGGCACAAGGAGTTGGACAAGCTAACCCATTACCTTCTATCACCCTAGATTCCGTTCTTTATGTCCCTGGTTGTCCTTTTAGTCTTGTATCTGTTAGTCGTTCGACTCGTGCCCTCCATTGTGGTATATATTTTACTGAAATTTTTTTATTATACAGGACCACAGTACGGGGCAGACAATTGGTACAGGATGTGAATCAAAAGGCTTTTACTATCTTAATTCACTCAGTCTTTCCATAACATGTCTGGTTACCGATCCTCCGGACCTAATCCACTATCGTTTAGCCATCCAAGTTTATCCAAACTTTATAAGATGGTGCATAGTTTATCCAATTTGTCTACTAATTCCTTAGAATATATATCTTCTAATTTTCAGCAGTTTATGACTTCTCATGGAATTATTCATCAAACGTTTTGTCCTTATACCCCTCAGCAAAATGGGATTGCAGAAAGAAATAATAGGCACCTTATTGAGATTGCTCGCACACTTCTAATTGAATCTTGTGTTCCGTTGGGCTTTTGGGGCGATGCAGTTCTCACAACTTATTATTTGATTAATAGGATGCCTTCATATCCCATCAAGGATCAGATTCCGCATTCAGTATTGTTTCCCCAGTCAACCTTATACCCTCTACCACCTCGTGTTTTTGGGAGCACATGTTTTGGTCATAACTTAGCCCCTGGGAAAGATAATTTAGCTTCTCGTGCTCTCAAGTGAGTCTTCATTTGCTATTCTCGTGTTCAGAAGGGTATCGTTGTTATTCACCTGATCTTCATAGGTACCTTATGTCAGCTCACGTCACATTTTTTGAGTTTAAAACTTTCTCTGCTTCTGCTGACCACCGTGATTATCTGAGGTCTTACCTATACCGACCTTTGAGGAGTTTCCTATAGCTCCTCGTCCACCTTCGAACACATAGGTTTTACCCGTACTAACCATTGAGGAGTCTAGTGTTGTTCCTCCTAGTTCCCCAGTCACAGGAACACCACTCTTGACTTATCATCGTCTTTTGTGCCCTACATCAGGCCCAACTAGATCTCATCCTGCACCTGACCTTGCTCCTACTGCAGACCCTACCCCTAGTATACTAATTGCACTTCAAAAAGGTATACGGGCCACACTTAACCCTAATCGTCATTATGCTGGTTTGAGTTATCATCGTCTGTCATCTCCCCATTATGCTTTTATATCTTCTTTGTCCTCAGTTTCCATACCAAAGTCTACAGGTGAAGCGTTGTCTCATCTAGGATGGAGACATGCTATGAGTGACGAGATGTCTGCTTTACATACAAGTGGTACTTGTGAGCTTGTTCCTCTTCCTTCAGGTAAATCTATTGTTAGTTGTCGTTGGGTTTATGTAGTCAAAGTCTATCCCGATGGCCAGATTGATCGACTTAAGACCCGTCTTGTTGCCAAAGGATATACTCAGATATTTGGCCTCGATTACAATGATACCTTCTCTCATGTGGCCAAAGTGGCATCAATCTGTCTTTTTCTATCTATGGCTGCGGTTCGTCATTGGCCCCTCTATCAGCTGGACATTAAGAATACCTTTCTTCACGGTGATCTTGAGGATGAGGTTTATATGGAGCAACCACCTAGTTTTATTGCTCATGGGGGGTCTCGTGGCCTTTTATGTCACTTGCGTCGGTCACTTTATGGTCTTAAGTGGTCTCCTCGAGCGTGGTTTGGTAAGTTCAGCATGGTTCTCCAGGAATTTGGCATGACTCGTAGTGAAGAAGATCACTCAGTGTTTTATCGACATTCTGCTCTGAATTTATGTATTTATCTGGTAGTCTATGTTGATGATATTATTATTACTGGCAATGATCAAGATGGTATTACTAATCTGAAGAAGCATCTCTTCCAGCATTTTCAAACTAAGGATCTAGGCAGATTGAAATACTTTCTAGGTATTGACGTTGCTCAATCTAGCTCAGGTCTTGATATTTCTCAAAGGAAATATGCTTTAGACATTCTTGAGGATACATGGATGATAGGTTGCGGACTTGTTGACACTCCGATGGATCTGAATTCTAAACTTCTGCCAGGACAGGGGGAGCCGCTTAGTGATCCTGCAAGTTATAGGCGGCTGATTGGTAAATTAAATTATCTAAAAATGACTAGACCCGACATTTCTTATCATGTGAGTGTTGTAAGTCAGTTTATGAATTTTCACTGTGACAGTCATTGGGATGCAATCATCTGCATTATTCGGAATATAAATCATCTCCAAGAAAAAGATTATTGTTTGAGGATCGAGGTCATGAGTAGATTGTTGGGTACTCATATGTTGATTGTGCAGGATCACCTTCTGATAGACACTCTACGTCTGGATATTGTGTTTTAGTAGGAGGAAATTTGGTGTCCTAGAAACTCAAGAAACAGAATGTAGTTGCTCGATCTAGTGTAGAAGCAGAATATCGAGCAATGGCTATGGCAACATGTGAACTAGTTTGGACCAAACAATTGCTCAAGGAATTGAAATTTGGTGAAATAAGTCAGATGGAAATTGTGTGCGACAATCAAGCTGCCATTCATATTGCATCAAATCCGATATTTCATGAGAGAACTAAACACATTGAGATTGATTGTCACTTCTTAAGAGAGAAGATACTTTCAGGAGATATTACTACGAAGTTTGTGAGGTCAAATGATCAACTTGCATATATATATTCACCCAATCCCTCACTGGTATATGTAACAAGCTCGATACATATGATTTGTATGCTCCGGCTTGAAGGGGAATGTTATATATATATATATATATATATATATATATATGTAGTTGTCCCACATTAGAATAGGAGTAGTATGCCCTTTGTGTATAGTAGCTACAAATTAGCACATCTTGTATTGTATTAGACACACAATATCAATATATCATATTTTCTCCTGTGCCTTCTCACATGAGTCTTTGAATCTGTCCACCGCAGACCACATAAAATGCATTGCGCTCGCGGTGGCTTCACTACGGTCTACTCAAAATGGGCCGTGGACCGTAGTGGATTCCAAATTTCCAACTCCCAGCTCTCTGAATCTCCTCTCCGCGGACCGCATAAAATGGATTGCGGCCATAATGAGGCTACTTTGGTCGCAAAGAATCTTCCATAGACCGCAGTGCTTGAGCTTCCAAAATTGTATCTTTATGATCTTTTCCACCGCGGACCGCACTAAATGGACTACGACTGTGTAGGGTCTGTTGTGGCTGCAGTGAATTTTATGCTGCAACATTGACTTGACTTATTCTTAGTACTTGTGCAGGTTTCACTCCTTTTGTTGATCTGGTTTTGACTAATTATCACTTTTTTGACCAAACCCTGCACACAAGTACAACATGTAAGCCTTTGGGACTATTTGTATACATTTTTAATCAAAATTCAAGTAAAAAGAGTGTAAAATGAACTAGAATCCCTAGTTATAAACTCCCCCAAACTTAAACTTTTTCTTGTCCTCAAGCAAACAAAATAAGTCCCACCTCCTTAAAAATACAACCAAGAAAATTCAGCTGACCTAAAGTGACCTTATCTAGCATCATTTGGGACTAACAATTGCCCTCGATTCAAATGAATCATTAACAACATTCAACCTTTTAAACACTATAGTTTTAGTGCAACATAAAAGCATCAAGAATTGACTCAAATCATCAAGGAAACTCTTTATACTGCTTTGGTTATTGTGGGACCCAAACTCATACTCCTCAACTACCCATAAGCAAAACCTCACTTTTAGGTTGTAGCACTCAGAATTAGGATTGTGGAAAACATACTCATCTCTCTCAAGGAAAGGTCACATGTCCGACTCTAAGTACCATAAGCTTGCCCCTTATGTGAGTCACAACTAATGTAAGATTCATTCAACTCAAGATCATATAGGGCTTTTGTGGAGATATAGTGAAGGCTTTTGGTTTAGAGTAGGAAATATTTGGTCTAAGTAGTTTCTTTCTTCTCTTAAGCACTTCATTTTCTTTATTTTGGCACACATTCTCTTGATTTTTTAAGTTATTTACTTCTTTCTTAGGGGTTAGAGAGACACATATTACTCTTTCTTGTTCATTTCACACCTTTTTCTCTTCTATGCCTTTCATAACTTTATTTTTATTGAATCCCTTTATTTATTTTATATTGTTCATTCTTTTTGACTTTTTGATTTTCTTTATTTTTCTTTTTGCCTTTCCTTTTCTTCGTTTCTGCACCTTTTACCACTTTGTTGAATTCGTCTCCCCCCAAACTTATACTTTTTCCTTTTGCTAAGGAAAGAGAGGGTCTTTTTTTTTAAAACCGGGTAAAGACTTGTATCATGGTATTTGAAGGAAAAAGGGTTATGGCTCAAAGAGGTTGACTAGGGACATTATCATTGGTAGGTTATGGATGTTTTCAAGATATCTTTCGGATCAATTAGAGCCTATAATCACTTATCAAGTCAAACTGCACTTATGTTTCACCTAGACAAACATTCAGGGAAAGTTCTAGACCTTGAACTTACAATTCAAATTCTCACCACACAATCTATAGGATTGCTAAAGAGATAGAGTCGAGGGCCCACAATGACCTTAGCTAAGATTCGAGCAACACAAATAATCCCAAAGAACCACTTGATGATCGCCGGCCAACGCAAGAGTCTTATGGTCACAACGAGCACCATCCTCTACACGCCAATTTGTTTTTGACCATAAAATCAAAGTCAAATTTGTTAGGCCCAAGTGAAGCTTTGCGTAAGGCATTATTATTCATTAGCTGCTATTTACACAAAAACAAAAAGAAAACAGACTCAAACCCTTAAGAAGGTTGTCATGCCCTCCATCATCGAGAAGAGCCACTCAATTCACACAAATTCCACCTTTGGAAAGAAACGTGAGATTAATAAAACCAAAGGCTTACTGCATGCAAAACTCAAAATAAGAAGCTACGAGAATGAAGTAAGAAGTTATGAAAGAAAATGCGAAAAGTAAAATTAATATGTAGAATAGGGAATTTAAACAAATATACATATGAGGGAATGAATATATACATCATAAAGTAACTTTATATACATACCAAAGTTTCAAAATACGAAAAGTGAAACAAATTGGTACAATTATATACATACCAAAAGTGAAAAAGCATAATAAAAATGAAAATAGTATCATATTTACAATCCAACATCATCGAAATAGGGCTACACCCTCAAATGAAATCTAGAATTGTCCTCAATGCTAACATCGCCAAAAATAAGCTCAACAAAATAAAAGAAGATAGAGAGTAAAGACAACTCCCTATTGATTCTCCATATGCATGGGATCATGAGCCTGGGTCCCTGGGTCCTCTAACTACTCGGGAACCTATGATTGGGTCCATGTATGTTCTTGCACCGGGACCTGAGGATGTTCTAAGACCTGGGGCTGGCTAGAAGAACCTCATTACGGGTCCTCCAACTCAATGAATGCATCATATGCTCGGGGGATCACTCTCCTCCTCTTCGATGCCCTCTCCAACTCTTGTATCGGCTTAGTTTGAGCTGTTGGAAGTGGGTCATGCAATAGAAGCTCTAATGGCAAGTGATCAACAGCCTTCATCTTCTCCACTTCTACCCATAACTCCTTCACATACTCATTTGAAGCTCTAGTCTTTCTCAATTTTTTTCTCATTTGTCAGCTTCTTTAATGCCTTCCCATGAGCACCTATAAAATCCAATATCAATTGTTGGTTGTCCAGGAGCTTCATCTGGTTATCTAGAAGCTCTTTGGGAATCTCTTCCACTGACTCTAAAACTTGTGGCTGTGGGGTACAGACTGGGTTGCCACCGAGGTAGAAAATACAGATAGCTTAGAAGCAGCTGCCTGCATCCAGTTGTTGATATTGGCAAGGGTTAGGCTCAAATGGTGGGCAGTCAATAGGTAGGATGTGGATGGGGGAATATCTGGAGTGGTGGAAGTAGAAGGTCCCGGGGCAATGTATGGTGTAGTTGAGGGAGGTTAAATAGAAGGGACTACTACTACTGGCTCTTCAGACTGGTAGTAGAAGTAGTGGCTTTTCCCTTTGGATCTTTGGCTTTGGGGTTGTCATCACTCTTTAGACTGTACCAGGAAAAAGGAAGCTTTGGTTTCACCTTCACACTAAACTTCATTTTCTCCACCTCCAAGTCCTCAAAGTATATTATTAGTAAATTTTGGGAAGGGGTATGATCTATCACATTTATTAACTACCCATGTGATCATAAGAGACATGACATTCCTGATATTGATCGGGTACCCTACCATAATTGAAACCACCAAGATTGCAGGGGAGATAGGCATATAGTTCTCAAGAGTAATGGGGTCCAGCATGTTGCATACGAAAGTCTCCCACCCATTTGCTTCGAAGTTTAAAGTTTTCCTTAAAATTGGAACTTCTGATGTCAACCATACTAGGGTGGTACCCGGGAGGGCCAGGTATTCTACCAACCACAGATGGGCTGCCTCATCTAATGCCACATTTTCTAAATATAATGATTCATCTTCCTCTAGAAAGCCCAGGTAGTCATGGATTGTCTTCCGATCGAACTTCACTGTCAAAATTCCGCACATTAGTCACTTTAGTGCCCTTTTTGATGTGGGCAGCATTAGTGTAGAACTCCCTGACTACGTGCTCATTTGCCTCATCAATGTCTCCTATAAAATACTCCCATTCTGATCTTTCTATGAATTACCTTTTCACATTAGGGTTGTGAGGCAGACGGTCCCTCTTAAAAATGTCCGTTCGAGTATCAATTTCCTCTCGGGCCACCACTCTAGAATTTGTGGTATGCTATCTCACTAACAAATCTTTCTTGCCAAGCCTCTGGGTTTCAAATTCTCTCCACTCCACCGGTTTGGGGCACACACCCTCCTTCTTCAGCAATGGGATCCTCCCGGGTGTTGAAGTTGTGGGTGAAGTAGATGTCGCACTATTACTTCTCTCGGTTGAGCCCTCAGACGACTCAAAAGAAATTTGAATTAAAGCTTGGGCAGTAGGAGAGCCTGGAGGGGTAGGTTCATTTCTCAATCTCAATCTATCCACAAAGTCAGGTACGTACTTTGGCACTGAATCAGACTTAGATGCCTCCCTGGAAGGTACATGCTCACTTCCCTCTGAATGGGAAACATCTCTATCTGCAGCCTTTATCTGCTTTTTGGTTTCCCCGATTGCTTTCCAAACTTAGGGGATCAATTTGATCATACCTCGTCCCCTACTCTGGAAGGACTATCCTTTTCCTTTTGGTTTATCACCACTGCCTCGCGATTTAACCATTATCTGTAAGGAGAATTCATTTGGTATTTGTTAGTATCACAATACCAGGAGAAATAGTGAAGAATATATTTGAAAATAACTTACTACGGACAACATAAAAAGTTGTGTGCCGCAAAGGAACCACCGCGGTCCACACAATATGGCATTGCAATCCGTAGTGAAGTGGGGTTCAGAATACCCACTCTCTGATTCAGGGAACCACTGACCGCAAAAAATATTGTGCGGCAGCGGTAGGACACCGCAGACCACAGAGAATTCACCGTGGTCGCGGTAAGCTCAACACAGCAATACCAACCTAGGGTTTCAATATTTTTCTCATTTTTAGCCTAAATTCACATATTATCAATGCCCTAGGTAGTTAATCATCATTTTTAACTAATTAACCCTAATCTAAACAACATTATGTAACCCTATACTACAAATTGAAAGAAAATGAAAGAAAAAGAAGTACAAATAACAAATTAAAAAAATAGAATAAAACAAAATTAAAGACTAAGGAAAGATTTGAAGTATCAGAGATGAGATAAAACGTAGATGATTTAGAAACAATGTTTGAATTTTCATTTAGGGATGGGATGAACATTACTTTTTCTTATTTAGAGAGAAAATGGGCGAAAAGAGTAAATGAGGACTTGAGGTCCTATTTATAGGAAAAAAGACTTGGGACCCACAATGCTACCCACTGCGAACCGCACAAAATGCACCCTGGTCTGCGGTACTTAAACATATGAAGCACTAGGGCGGAAGTCACTGCGGACCGCAGAAAATGCTCTGCAGCTTTGGAGCACGGTAACGCACCACGGACCACATAAAATGCATTGCAGATGCAGTGACAACCTCAGAGAACCCCCACTTTTGACCATTCAACAATGCAGACCACAATGAAATTTTGCTCTGCAAATAGGCCATTGCGGCTACAAAAAATGCAACGCGGCCTCGGTCCAAACTTCAAAGAGTGCACCATTTTTCAATTTGATCTTGCACTTCATCAAAACAACCCTACACATATATCAGAACCAGTTAATCCAAAAGCAAATCCTACACTAAAAATAAAATCAAAGAAAAATAAAAAGAAAGACACATGGGTTGCCTCCCAAGAAGCACCTGATTTAACATCACGGCACGATGCAGGTTACCATCGAATCTCTTAAGATAGATCATTGCCACCATGTGCCTGTCATCAATCTTGGCAAGATAGTGCTCGAATATGTGCCCATTAACTCTGAAGATCTCTCCATTTTTGTTTTCAAGTCAAGTGCACCAAACGGAGTCACAAGCACGACTTCAAAAGGTCTACTCCATTTCGGCTTAAGCTTGACCAGAAACAAACGTAATTGAGAATTGAACAAGAGAAACAAATTACCCACTTTTAACTCATTGCCATGAGTATATTTGTCACGAAGGTACTTTCTCTTGTCCTTGTACAAGGACGAACTAGAGTAGGCATGAAATCAGAACTCATCAACTCATTAAGCTGCTTTACACAAAGATTTACTGCCACATCCCATTTAATATTCAGCTTCCTCAAAGCCCACATGGCCTTGTATTCTAACTTAACCGGCAGATAGCAAGCTTTGCCAAACACCAACTGGTATGGAGACACACCAATTAGAATCTTGTAAGCAATCCTATAATCACATAGAGCATCATCCAATTTCTTTGACCAATCGGTCCTATTTGCATTGACCATCTTTGACAATATACTCTTGATTTCCCTGTTTGAGACTTTAACTTGGCCACTCGCCTGAGGATGAAAAGGAATAGACATTTTTTTATTAACAACATACTTTGCAAACGAAGTGTCAAAAGCTCTACTCCAAAAATGATACCCCCAATCACTTATGATTGCTCGCGGAGTTCCAAACCTAGTAAAAATACTCTTTTTGATAAACGAGAGAACACTTTCGACCTCATTATTGGGTAAAGCCACGACCTCAACCCACTTCAAACATAGTCAACTGCCACTAGAATGTATGTGTTGCCACATGAACTAACAAACGGGACTATGAAATCAGTGCCCCACACATCAAAAATATTAACTTAGAGAATAGTATTGAGAGTAATCTCATCCTTCTTCAAAATACCACTCACTCTTTGACATTTGTCGCATCTCTTCACAAGTTCACTTGTATCCTTGTACAAAGTTGACCAGTAAAACCCACAACTAAAAACATTTGAAGCTGTCCTCGCCCCACTATGATGAACACCATAGCGAGAGGAATTACAAGCCTCTAATATACTTAATTTATTCTCCTCCGAGACACCCCTTCAGATGACACTGTTAGTACAGATCTTGAACAAGTACGACTCATCCCAATAGAAGTCCAAACTATCCCATTTAAGCTCATTACTTTGGTTAGAAGAGAGATAACATGGGACAACACTGGTCACAAGGATATTAGCATCATCCGTAAACCATGGCATACCATTACTGACACAAACAAAAGGTGCTCATCGGTAAATAAATGATTGATTTCTAGGCCATCACAAGGCCTACCCTCCTTGTTGATACCCAAATATTTACTATGTATTTTTAGATGAAAATACTTTCAAAATAGCATATATAAGTATGCCCAAGTATTTAGTATTTTCCTAATTTTTAAAGGATTTAAATCAATTTATTGCCCATTTTTAGCGGTACGAAAATCAATAATTATTTTCAAATTTATTATTTTGGTTAATAGCTTATTTTATTCTCATATTTATACCAAAATATAGTTAGGGTAATATTTATACATTTTTTACAAATTTATTTGGTATTTTAAAGCTAAATTGCATATAATTGCAATTTTAGCCTATTTTAAGAATTAAATAGAATTTTATAATTATAAAATTGGTTATGATATTTTTTAAATTAATATTTTTTTAATTGACTCTGTACCTTTAGTTTGCTATCAAAATCATTTTACCATTTTTATAAAATGAAAGGGGAAAACTGACTATTTAAAATTTGGTCCATTTTATTTCAATTATAGCCAAAATTGGTTCCCCAAATTGGCCCAATTTTGGATCAATAGGTCCTATTTGCATTGACCTTCTTTGACAATATACTCTTGATTTTTTTGTTTGAGACTTCAACTTGGCCACTCACCTGAGGATGAAAAGGAGTAGACACTTTTTGATCGACAACATACTTTGAAAACAAAGTGTCAAAAGATCTATTGCAAAAATGAGACCCCCAATCACTTATGATTGCTCATGGAGTGCCAAACCTAGTAAAAATAATCCTTTTGAGAAATGCAAGAACACTTTCGGCCTCATTATTGGGTAAAGCCACGGCCTAAACCCACGTGAAATATAGTCAACTACCACTAGAATGTATGTGTTGCCACATGAACTAACAAACGGGACCACGAAATCAATGTCCCACACATCAAAAATATTAACTTCTAGAATAGTATTGATAGGCATCTCATCCTTCTTCGAAATACCATTCGCTCTTTGACATTTGTCACATCTCTTTACAAGTTCACTTGCATCCTTGTACAAAGTTGGCCAGTAAAATCAATAACTAAGAACATTTGAAGCTGTCCTAGCCCCACCATGATGACCACCATAGGAAGAGGAATGAAAAGCCTCTAAGATACTCAATTGATCCTCCTCTGAAACACACCTCCGGATCACACCGTTAGTGCAGATTTTGAACAAGTACAGCTCATCTCAATAGAAGTCCAAACTATCCCGTTTAAGCTTCTTCCTTTGGTTAGAAGAGATATCACATGGGACAATACCAGTTACAAGGAAATTAGCATCACCCGTAAACCATGGCATACCATTAAACACAAACATGAGTTGCTCATCGAGAAATAAATGATTGATTTCTAGGCCATCACAATGCCTCCCCTCCTTTTTGATACTCAAATTTTTCCTATGTATTTTTAGATGTAAATACTTTCAAAATAGCATATATAAGTATGCCAAAGTGTTTAGTATTTTCCTAATTTTTAAAGGACTTATAAATCAATTTATTGCCCATTTTTAGAAGTACAAAAACCAATAATTATTCCCAAATTTATCATTTTGGTGCATAGCTTATTTTACTCTCATATTTATACCTAAATATAGCTAGGTTAATTTTTATACATTTTAAATTTATTTGGTATTTTAAAGCTAAATTACATATATTTGCAATTTTAGCATATTTTAAGAATTAATAGCATTTATCATTATAAAATTGGTTATGATATTTTTTAAATTAATATTTATATTTTCTTAATTGACTCAATACCTTTAGTTTGCTTTCAAAATAAATTTACTATTTTTATAAAATAAAAGGGGAAAACTGGCTATTTAAAATCTAGACCATTTTGTTTCAATTATAGCCAAAATTGGTTCCCCTACCCCTAGTTGGCCCAATTTCGAATCCAATTTCGGACCAGCCCAATTACATTTAACCCAACCTTAACCTGCTTTGAATTACCCGACCCAAACCCTTTTGATCTTGGCCACTGATCTCTGAGATCAACAACCCCTATCTACCCTTCCATAATTAAACCCAAACGACTACCCTAATTCATTCATTTCTCATATCTCATCTGCCTCCAAACACCCCCCCCCCCTCAAACTCTCTCAAAGGTTCTTGAATCCCTTGTCTCTCTCAATATCTTCAACCACAACCTAATCGGAATCCATGGACTCTCTGGCCATATATGGCTTGATCTCTCTCTACTCTTAAACGTTTGGTGTTCGATGTTTTGAGGTCTGACCTCGATGGTGTCCATTCAGATTTTCTCCGATTCAAGGTTTTATGGCGTCTCTGGCGTTGCTCAGGCGTATCCAAGCATTATGGGCCTATCTCTAACTTATCCGACTCAGATCAGACCTTTTCCAAACCTTTCTCGTTTTAGGGTTTATCTGAAACCCTAGTTATTCGGGGTTTTCTATGATGTTCTTCTTATATCCATTCTATATTTGTTCTCTACTTGAGTTTTTAAACAGTTTCTCCAATTTATTTTTAAAAAAATTACTTCTTTCCGATTTAGGGTTTCTGAAAAGTTTAAAATGTTTCTCTGATTTTTTGTTTCTATTTCTCTATGTGTCTTTGTCCCCACTATGCTTATATGTTTATGTCTTTTTACCACGCATGTGCTTCTACTACTTTTTTATGCTTTCTTACTACTATACGTGTTCTTCTGTGTTTTCTATGTTTCATCTTCCTATTGTGTTTCTATACTATGCTCTCACATGTTTATCTTGCAATGTTTCCCTAGGTGTTCTTTTGCTATGCTTTTCCGATATCTTTGTGTTCCTCTACTGTATATTCTACTAAGTTTTTTTAGTTCTTTGTTTACCTTCTACTGGACCTTGTTTTAGTTCTCTTTAAACATGTTTCTTCTACTGTTTTCTTAAGTATTATGCTGTCTCTTTTCTCGTCTGAACTTAAGTCCCAAGTTTTTCTTAAACATGTTCCTTCTATCCTCACTATGCTTCAAATTAGTTTCTTCACTCTGTTGTTTCAAACTTGCTATTGTGACGGTTTGTTTCTCATGAGTCTCTGAAAGAGATATCTGAGCATGTTTCGATTACTTACCTTCTCATCTCTACATCTGATTCAAAGTGGAAACCCTAGAATTTCATTTTTTTTACAAGGTTTGGTTAGGTGTTTGAACTAGGGTTCTATTTTGGAACCCCTGACTTTTTTAGACTCTTTCTTAGTCAATGAGATAAGTTTGAACTTCTTTGTTTACGACTCTGAAACTCTTCCACATATTAGCATGATAGTTCTTTGTGTTTAAGCATGGTTGTATGTTTTTACATATGTGATGAATTCTTTCTTCCGAAAAGATTTTCTAACTTATGATTGATTCAAAATCCTTTTTTGGTTTGATTGATTGTTACTGATTTTCCTTAAGTAAAACCTTTCATCACCCTTTTCTCACTGGGTTCATTCATAACAAAATTCAGACCTTGAGATTTACTAGCTGTTAATTGATTTCCTTTTCTTATTTGCACAAATCGTTTGTTGTTAAGACTTTTCCTTAAATATACCTCTATGTATTTACCACTCTTGTACTGCTTTGAAAAGGTGTTTGATTGGCCTATTTCCTTAATTATTTTTACCCGTTTATCCCTTAATTAAAGGGAAACCTTGTGAAATTGATTTTTCAAACTATTTTCTTACTTATTTCATCTTGCTTTCTACACTATAAATACATGATATTTTTTAACACATTCTACACAGTTAATATGATCAAACAACTTTCAATTCAACTCTTTCACACATTACACACTCGAGACACTTACAATCTTATAGCTCTCTCCTAAATTTGTAGTGTTCTGACTGCTTGCTTCACTTTGGCTTTACAAGACTAGTGCTTTCTTTTCTTGCTTCCCTGAAACTGGTATGTTCTAGTTTGGTTTTCAGCCTCATACCAATGTATTTATTTTTCAGTTTCTACACCCATGTCTGCTTTAATTCCTATGTTTAATGTTAATCAACATGTCAATTTTTTTGCATATATTCCTACCGTGAATCCTTGTACCCTTGTCCTCTTCTATGTGTTTGAGTTGAAGTTCAAAATATGGAAATATCCAAGTTGTTGCTCATGTTTTGGACTTGATCCCTTAGAGAATCCCAACTCCCAAACAATGTGTCCTAATAGGCTGGTTGGGATGTGCCAACACTCCAATTGCTAGGTATGACTACTAGCATGTCTTTGTTTTCCCCCAGAATCCATTCTCTGCACATACATTCGTTCCTAGATTCTAAGTTTTGTCCCCCTCCTATAAGCCTTGCCTTGGGACCTTGAGCTCCTTCTGAAATTTGGACAATTGAGGGTTGACTCTTCTACACTGCACTATGACTCAATCTTGCAATGTATCTGGGTGTGAGCACTGCCCGGAGTCCATAAGGCTCTTAGGGAACCCTGGCACACCCCAAATGAGAAAGGCTTTGGATTTTGATATTTGGAGTTGATTTACTTAATGCTTCGGGTAGGAAACCTGAATCAGGCTCTCCTTGGTTGTAAATTTTAGTTCTCTGATGTAATTTTAACTTTTTTCTTATTTATTCTGGGTTGTAATAACTACTGGGGTTGTTAGTGAAAAGGAAAGGGTAAATCATGAATGTAAAAGGGGTAGATATCATGTCCATAGGTAGTTATTATACTTCTGCACTCATATCGTGCTTTCAACTTCTGTTTCTGTATTTTACATAGAAACTATATCTATAGGTTCTGCATTTCATATAGAAATCGTGTCTATAGGTTCTGCATTTCATATAGAAACAATGTCTATAGGTTCTGCACTTTTGCATTATCTAGAGACCATGTCTATGGGTCATCTCTGAAATGTTGCATATCATATAGATAATATGCCTATAAGGCTTCCTGAATTTTGCATATGGGTGTACAACCATCTCAATGTATGAAGATATATGCCAAGTCTGTTAATGACTCATTATTTCTAATGTTAGGAGGTGCAGTTTCAAAAAATGAAATAATAAAATAAATAAAAAATAAAATACAAGCAATTACACGAAGTCACAAGAAGTAGAGTTAGAGAAAAAGATAGATAATGTGTATGTGTGTGTATATATATATATATATATATATATATATATATATATATATATATATATATATATATATATAAAAATTTTAAAAGAAATTAAAAAGTAAAAATAAAATTTAAAAAGTAAAACAATAGAAATAAAAAGTTATAAAGATAATAAATTAAAAAAAAGGCAAGAACCTAAAAAGCAATCTTGTAATTACACATTACCACAAATTCTTACGTCCCCGTGAGAATTAAAAAACGTAATTACACCTCTCTAATTACACCAGTTCCATACTGATCAAGTAATTACTTGGCCAAATAAAGATGCCAACTCTGTAATTACACCCAATTACACTCAAATTCAATTCCTATGTGGCTTTCCAAACATGGTCTAAAGTACTTAGAAGTACAAAACTAAAAATATTTCTTGACAAAAGTTTTGTTCGAAGCGAGCAAATATTAGCTTAGAGAGAAAACTATACACAAGGGAATACATTTGATCATTAGAAATATTTTGTTACTTGATTAGAGAGTTAGAGTTCATTTACAAGCTTAGAGAATAGAGAAGAATAAAAGTTTAGTTCTTTTTTATATCTAATAATTAATAATAAGTGTATTCTGCAATGTATCGGTATTTCATTTTATAACTATCTAAAAAAATTAAACTAAATACCGTTTCCAATATCAAAAAATTAAATAATTTTGGGTTTATGATATTTACTAGATTATGCACAACCTATAGGGGTATTCATAAAAACCTAAAAAATCGAACAAAATCGAAAACCAAATCAAACCGACCAAAAAACCGATACTTTTTGGTTTGGTTTGGTTTTGAATTTTAAAAACCGATCAAATTTGGTTTGGTTTTGGTTTTAATTAGAAAAAATGAACCAAACCGAATATAGAAATAGCTATTTCAAATTTATTATCACACACACACACACACACACACACATATATATATATATGTATGTATGTATGTATATTGTTATACAAAATTTTAAAAAAATTATGATAATTTTTAATAGTTTGCGCTTTTAATATATTTTTTTACCTTTATATTCTAGTTTGATTGGTAATTTTTTTTGTTTAATATAAGAATTCATTTCGTGTTAAAAGTAACATATTTTTAATTAAGTCCTTAAATTATTCATCACTTTTTGATTTGATTATCATCAATATATCTTGGTAAATAATAGATTTCTCAAAGGGCAATTAATTTGATAGTGTTATATTGAAAATGTGATCGCCGAAATATGTATCTTGTAGTGTATGTCTTATATTTAAGAAAAAATTAAAAAATCAACTTAATTATTTTAATTTGATTCTAACATTTAAAAAATCTGACTTATTAGTTTGAATTTTTTTTGCGTGACAAAAACCGATCCAAAGCTAAATGATCAAGACGTATAACAACCTGCCATACGGTATTTCTATTATATAGAAAGGAGAAGAGGAGGTTGACTAAGGGCATAATGGTCATATTAAATATATTGGTCCATTGTTTGTTTGTATACTAGGTTCAAAAATTTTGTTGTGGGTTCTTAATAATCGAAAAAATTAAAACTAACGTGCCCATAAGCTATTAAATTCTTTAGCTAGACCTTACTTTCCATTCAACCTTTACTATCTTTATTAAATACACTATTTGATTGTTATTATTATTTTTTTTTCAACAAATACTTTTAACTAGAATAATTATTTTTTTGATAATTTATAATTCAAATGTTCACCCGATTAAATATACTAAGGTCACATATATATATATGACAATTCT
Source organism: Nicotiana noctiflora (assembly GCA_032618575.1). NCBI lineage: Eukaryota > Viridiplantae > Streptophyta > Magnoliopsida > Solanales > Solanaceae > Nicotiana > Nicotiana noctiflora. The sequence continues at coordinate 83,450 of JASVEL010002498.1, read as the reverse complement.
ATTACTTTCTTAAGAAATATCATTCTATTTATTAACTATTTCAGTAAAGAGGATTTCATTAATAAAATTAATGATACTATATGTTGATTTACATTCAAATGTTACTATATCATTATCAATTGCTATCATTTTATACAAATTTAAATTGGAATGCTTCATAAAATTCGGAATTTTTTTTATTTAAGAATAAAATATAGTTTTAAGTTCCCTTTTTGATTATAGAATATAAAAAATTATAATAATTTTCCCCTCTTTAAAAATATGAGTTGAGAATATCTGAAGTAAAAATGAAGACAACTAATTTGTGAAATTATTATATTTTAAAAATCGTTATATATTAAGAAATATGAGAAGTATATATCATCATACAATATTATACTTCTCATTCTATAATCGAAGTTAGTTAAGTACATACTCTATTCAATTAGAATTTAATATTATAAAAAATTTAAAATAGATAATATACAATTAATATTTTTAAAATAGTCTCAACAAATACTACTATTATGATGATGATTTTATTATACCCTAAATAGTATCTCAATCATATCGAATAAAACTAGAAAAACATATTATGTCATTCAAATAGAACAAATCACAAAGTTTCTTGTTAAAATTCTTAATAATTAAAATCACAATTATTATTTAAAAGAACCAAAAATTACATTTTCATCAACTATTTGGGAACAATATTTATATTTAACTTATGATTAGTAAAAAAAAAGATAATGCATTAACACACTGAAAATACTAAAAGAATAAAACTATATATCATTCAATTTAAAAAATGAGAAAATATATGACGAATTATTTCTCAACTGATTTTTAATTACTATTTAATAATAATTAACTTAAGGCTTAGTGATGTAAAAAAATATATTAAAATAAAAGAGGCCCTATGTAGAAATAATTTAAATTCTACTTGAATTATATCTAATCACTGTATAATAAAGTATTAAACTGGATAAGTGTTTCAAAGTGATTGATAAAGTAATACGATTTCAGAAAAATTAAAATGCATATAATGCAAAAGATAAATAACAATACATGTAATCGTGGTTCTATATATTATAATAGAAAAGTATATTCTGTTTTTTCTTTCCCTAAAGGCGTATAAAGTGTATAATAAATAATAGACCAAAAAATATTAAAAAAATAGAAAATAAAGAAAATAAAAGTAAAGACGAAAAAGGGGAAGGAAAAAGAAAAGAAAAACCTCGGCATCCTATAAAGACGAAAAAGGGGAAGGAAAAAGAAAAGAAAACCTCGGCTCCATCCCCGTCTTCACCAATCTCGGCGAGTCAGTGTGGAAGCAAAGAGAAGCAGAGAGCGACGGCGGCATGGGAACGTCGGTTCAGGTGACGCCACTATGTGGAGTGTACAATGAGAACCCTCTCTCTTACCTGGTCTCTATCGACGGCTTCAATTTCCTCATCGATTGTGGTTGGAATGACCAATTCGATACTTCTCTTCTTCAGCCCCTTTCCAGGTCAACAAACAAATATCATTTCACTCTCTTTTCAGTTCAATGTATATAATTTTCCTATTTCCCAGAGTAAAACAAGTACTTTCTACAGTGTTAACTCTTTTGCTAATTATTGTAATGAAATTTCTTCATCTAGTTATTGTGTTTCAACTTTTATATATTAATGTACAGGGTGGCTTCAAGTGTGGATGCGGTATTGCTATCACACCCTGATACATTTCATCTTGGTGCTTTGCCCTATGCTATGAAACAACTTGGTCTTGACGCTCCTATTTATGCTACAGAACCAGTGTACAGGCTAGGGTTACTAACTATGTATGATCAGTATCTCTCACGGAAGGTGAACCTTTTAGTCTAGCGTTATCGATGAATTATCGAATGCACTTGTCTATTTTAGTTTATAAGCTTTATAATCAAGCATTTCACATGTATATTAAGTGTCTGTCCTTAATATTGATGTCGTGTTCTAATTTTTTGTGCTTTGCAATGAATTATGTTGAGCTAAAGTTTCCAATGTGCTTAATGATTTATGCACTCCTAAGGGTCTGAGTTTATCTGAGGCAATACACAAGTTTACTAGCTAGAGTTTGAGGCTTCTGTTTGTATGTTTCAAACTCTCTTCATTACAAAAGGAAAATAAAACTTCCGACTGTTACAACATGTATTATAGGGATCATTATCTCTATAATCCTTCCATATTTTGTTTACAAACTGATTAATTAGGTCTTGGTCTCCTTAATTATTTGCATAGTAAACGACGAATGCATACTACTGATTCAGTTGCTGTGTACTTGGTAGTTAAGGTGTCGGTGATGCTAACCAACCCTTTCAAATTAGAGAAGAACACCGGAAATAAAGTTGGCAAAATGTGAGTCACCATTATCAGATCGGCGGATGTTACTTAATCTCTCTTCTTCTACTAATAGGGTTCAAAACTTTTTAAAGAAAAGTAGAGAGAAATAGAAGTACCTATAGAACAACATTTGGCAGCTGCTAAGAATAGTATAGTCCAATATCTGACGGTATCATTTGTGTTTGTTGTTTATGATGTGTAATCATATAGAAGCCCATAGACATTCTCTTTTTGTGCAGCAAATTTCAGAGTTTGATCTATTCACTTTGGATCACATTGATAAAGCATTCAAAGATGTGACCAGATTAACCTACTCTCAAAATCATTACCTGTCTGGTAGGTTTCTTTTCTTGTTTAGTATGTTACTCCACATTTTTGAGTTCACTCCATGTCCGTTCTGGTCTCTTAATATAATGTATAATCTAGTACTTCATATTGTCAAGGAGATAAAGTTGCCCATGACGTTGAAGAGTGGTCGTTAGGAGCTAGATTGGTTGCAAGTCCTGACTACAACTGAATTTGAAGAATTTAAATCTATTAATGACTCCGGAACTGCTGTTATATTGTAGGAAAAGGAGAAGGTATTGTTATTGCTCCACTGGTAGCTGGTCATCTGTTGGGAGGTACTACATGGAGGATAACAAAAGACGGGGAGGATGTCATATACGCTGTTGACTTCAATCACCGTAAAGAAAGGTAAACTTAGAACAGTCTTATTATCCGTCTAAATTGGATTCTACTCAACTTTATCCTAATATTATAATTACTCTTTTCTCCCTTTCAGACATCTGAATGGAACTGTTTTAGAGTCTTTTGTCCGTCCAGCTGTTCTAATAACGGATGCCTTTAATGCTTTAAACAATCAACCCTCTAGGCGCCAAAGGGACCAAGAGTTTCTAGGTAATTGTTGTTCCTTTTTATTGTGAAGAACTTTTTGGATCTCATGATGGCTTGTGATACGGACTTTGTTGGTTTAGGTCTTTAGGGGAAGTCACAGATACACACAATACATTTTATAAATTTTTAGTTATTAACTTGCACATCCAGAGGACTTCCGGATTGTCATTTGGTCTTCCGTATCCTCATTCAGAAGAAAAAAGATTGTTACTTTTTGGTTTGAGGTGCTTTTTTGGATCCGAGAAGGGCTTGTCCGACACATTTTTATAATTTTACAGTTGTTAATTTACATATTTAGAGGACTTTCAAATGGTCGTTTGATCTTCCCCATCCCCATTCTATAGAAAAAAGATCGTTGGATCTTCTCTTCCATGTTGCAAGTGATAATTTCTCAGTTCTTGTCTATGTGTTTTTCTTTTTCCTGTAGATGCCATAGATAAAACTGTAAATGTTGGGGGAAATGTATTACTTCCTGTTGATACTGCTGGTAGAGTTTTGGAGCTCATCTTGACGTTGGAACAGGTGCCCAAACGAGAGTATCTCATCTTTTTGTCTGCAACTTATTAACTAGTTAGTCTCATGGCTGGTTTTGGTGAGAATTGCAGCACTGGACGCAAAAGCAGTTGTCGACTCCCATCTTCTTCCTCTCATATGTAGCATCAAGTACTATTGACTATGTGAAGAGTTTCCTTGAGTGGATGAGCGATTCAATTGCAAAATCTTTTGAGCACACCCGGGACAATGCTTTTCTATTAAGGTATGGATGATATACTTCAAATGTTTTCATTATTGGAGATTTTTATTAAAAAATGTTGTCATTCTTGGAGAGATATTTGACTAATGAATTGTTTTCCTTCAATGATGATTCTTTGAGGCTATTGAACAGTGGGGGTCGGGTTTACTAATTTATTTTAAGTTGTCCATTATTTTTGGAGGCTACTGAACCCCAAGGGTAAGATTTCCTTTAAGGATGTTAGCAGATAACTTGTGACAGCCTGTGCTTTAATAGCCTCACCTTTCAAGCTAATCATTCCTTTGTTATAGGCTATGATCAACTGAAATTCGTTGGATCACCTTTCTGTCAAATTACAAAGAAAGCCTACATAAGGGAAGTTAACGCAAGAGATAAAATGAATCTAGTACCCTCCTGAGTTTGTTTTTTCTTTTTTTATTTTGTCCTTTTGTCTCTGGGTATTTTTTCCAAATATTGCATTTACTTGGGAAATCCGGATGAAGGTTTTGAATCATCCAATAGACGGGGTAATGACTTGGAAGTTGAATGTCTAGTTGTGTCAGTCAACCCTCCTAAGGTTGAAGACGTCCTCTTTCTTTAATTTCCTATTCTTCTTTTCTTTGTTGGAGTGGCTTTACAAATCTGTATAACATATTCCATTTTGGAAAGTGAATGTGGCATCATATTTACCTTTTACTGATTGTCTTGCTGTCACGTATTGAATTATAGCAAAGGTTTTTTGTTACTTGAGAAACTCAAGTGGTGGTCCTTTGAATATTGCTCAACAAGATGGGAAGTGGTGCAATTAACTCAAAGTATTGTTATCACCTGTTTTCTTTTGCTACCTTCCAGTGGCAAATACTCTCACTTGTATTTGTAATAGTCAGCATGATTAATATTACTTAAATTTTCCTATATTCCAGCAGTTATAAGCTTATTAGAAATCTAATGGAGCGTTTACAATATATACAGGAAAATTAAGCTCGTGATTAACAAGAGTGGTCTTGAAGAAGTTCCTGGGCCAAAGGTTCATTTCACTGCTTCTTTTGGTAAAAAAGGATTCGTCTTTATGTTTCTCAGTTGATCTGTATACAATCTATAGGTTGTTATGGCTTCCATGGCCAGTTTAGAAGCTGGATATTCGCATGACATCTTTGTTGAATGGGCAGCTGATCCAAAGAATCTTGTTCTGTTCACTGAAAGAGGGCAGGTGTGCTTGTACTCAGATTAATTAATCCTTTTTCAAAATTTGGATTGTGACCAGCATTTTTTAATTCTAACTTATAGTAAGACATATCAGTTTCACCCCTTCTGAGGTCCCAGGGATACTCTTCTGTTAGAATATCTCTATTACTTGTAAGATGCATGTATAATTTTGCAGCTCCAGTGTCTCTACTTCTTGAGTGAATTTCTTCTTGCCATGTTTTTTGAATAGTAATAATATATTTCGTTAATGGCAGCTCATTTTCATTGTTGGAAATTGGTTTCACCGTTCCTTGCTCTGCAGGAAAGCTGCAAGTTCCACTGATAAACATTTTAATAATATTTATTCAAAATTTCGTATTTTGAGGAAATTGATCTTGTTTCTGTTGGTATCTTCATTTACGTATGCTTATACTGATGGGGCCAACTTGAATATAGTTTGGCACATTGGCACGCATTCTTCAGTCAAATCCACCTCCTAAAGCTGTTAAAGTTACTATGTCAAGGAGAATTCCCTTGGTTGGTGAGGAGTTAGCCGCTTATGAGGAGGAGCAAAACAGGATAAAAAGGGAAGAAGCTCTCAAAGCTGCTCGTGTTAAAGAGGAGGAATCACAAGCGCCTATTGGCGCTGAAGTCATCACTGGTGACCCAATGGTCATTGATGCCAATGTCACACATGCTTCCTCCAATGGTATAGTGCAATCTGCTGATATGTGAATGAAAACACTTTGCATCTAGTACCAGTGCACTTTGGCTCATCATATTTGAGAGTATGTCGAACCTTTAAATTGTATGTTTTTTTCTTTGAGATCTGTCAGAATCCCCACATCGGGTGGATATGGGTTCTTTGGTCTCTTCATATGATCTTGAGCCAATACCTTATAAGCTAGCTTTTAGCCTTGAGTTAGGCCCAAGGTCTATTTCTTTATCTTGGTATCAGAGAAGCCCATCCCAATCCATTGTTTACCTGATGTTGAGCCCCACCTTATGTTTTCCACACTCCAAATGTCCAGTCCTTGGTGTGTGAGTGTGTGAGTGGGTGGGTCAAAGTCCCACATTGGGTGGGTATGGGTTCTTTGGTCTTTTCATGTTGTCTTGGGCAATCCTCACCCCATAAGCTAGCTTTTGGGATTGAGTTAAGCCCAATGTCCTTTTTTTTTCTTAAAATAATAAAATCCATTAAAACAAGGGCAAAAATCACCCGCATATAAGAAGTATGCCAAAGAGTAGAAAACCTTCCAAAACACCCAAGGTCCAAATCCTTATGAAGATCCACCTTTGAAACTTTGGAGCATGTCTCATCCCCCACAAAAACATGAAGTAGAAAGGCTGAATGCATCACTGGATTCCCATTCCCTTATTCTTTTTTATTAGACAATCCTATCACTAATAGATGTGAACATTTTACATTCCACACATATCTTCTCCTTCAGGTCTCTCTCTACAAATTGCTTATCCTAGAGTTTGGTTCCCTCTCCCCCCTCTTTCTGTATACGTCTTCTGAATTCCTTCTGTGTAGTCCTCTTTTCTCCTGCTTTATTGAACCTGCTTCTATGTCAGATCTTCACTATTCATCTGCCTCCTCTATCTGAATGCTCTTCTGAACCTTGACTCTCCCAGCCCCTATCACTTTGCTCTGGAGAACTCCTGATGGTGCATGTGGGTAAACAAATATTTGTGGCTGATTTCTGCTGGTTTCGGGTATAATTTTCAGATCTGGCAGTATATTGCCGGTTGAGATTTACCAAAATGTATTTTGATCAGATTTGGGTTAAACCAACGAATTTAAAATGTTGAAAGGATATTCATTAAATTGGTGTCTGCCGGTGGTCAGATAAGGAAGTTGTCTTGTTGAAAAGTGAGGGCATAATCACACTAGTGTGCTTTAATAGGCATGCTAAAAAAATAACTGACACACTGAGCTCTAATATTTTTTTTTTGAGAAAGAACTGAGCTCTGACTTTTTTTTGAAGAGAATATATATCTACTTTTTGGAAGTAAAGAAAATTGGCAACCCCACTATGAACAAGGATGCAGACAAAATATCTATAGCACCCATGCACATACTTTCCTTTTTTTTTTCATTGGGACTTTGATGTTTAAGTTAAACATAGGTCTTATCATGTTTACAGCTGCTGGTCCATACAGTGGTGCTTTCAAGGACGTCTTGATTGATGGATTTGTTCCACCTTCATCTAGTGTAGCTCCAATGTTCCCTTTCTATAATAACACCTCCGAGTGGGATGACTTTGGTGAAGTCATCAATCCAGATGATTATGTGATCAGAGATGACAACATGGAGCAGTCGTCAATGCATGTGAGTTAAAGTTGGTCAATTGTGCCTTCAGTTGAGCAATGTCATGGTTATATTCCTGTTTAGAAATCAACTTGTATGTTGGTTGTCCAATGCAGAAAATCTTTCTGGTCTCATCTGAGTCAAGAAGATTGAACTCTGCATCATTTTGCTAATGATTGTTCAAATGTAACCATACATCATCAGAGCATCTGATAGATTTTAGTGGCAGCTCGAGTACTTTCTGAACTAAAGTTTTTCATGTTCCTGAACTTTTTATATCGTAGTCCATGTAGGGTGCAACAATAATTTCTGTTGGGCTTAAAATCAATTTTGGGGTTAACAGCATCACCTGTGGTCTTAAACATGCCTTTAATTTCGTAAGGGAAGAAATGGCGATTTGCCTGTGAATCATGTATTATGCTACTTGGGGTTGGAGTTTGTAGTAAATAATTTACAGGTAAACATTATAGCTCTTGCATACAAATGACTCTTTTTAAAAGTTTACAGTTCTTCAAGACAGTATAATCATGGATATTGTACATCCATGGTAAACAGGAAACAGGTCCTCTCACATTTGGCGAGTTCAAAGTTTTTCCTACTGTTTGACTCACAACAAATGGCTATCTCTGGTGTATCATTTATGTCTTGTGATAAGCAGAGAAATACTAGGAAGAAATGAAAGACAGACACTAGGAACAAGATCTAGGCATTACTTTCTGCGTTGTATAGAAGAATGAAGGTCACTTCCTTGGTTGAAGTTTACTAGCATTAGCTGACACCTCAAGAATTAATGAACATGTTATTTATTAGATGGTAAAATTTCCTCTCTACGACATTACAAGTATCTTGCTGATAACTATTTTTAACCATCCAATTAGCTACAGTTTTGTGGTGAATTTTACGTGTCCCGACCTTGTTGGATAATTATTTACTGTCTTTCTAATCTTATTCTAGGTTGACGGAGATCTAAATGGAAACCTTGATGAAGGATCAGCAAATCTAATCGTTGATTCAACGCCCTCAAAAGTTGTTTCTTCAGAGTTAACGGTAAGTCTCAGTTTGCTTCTTGATTTCTTTTGATACTCTAGGTAAAGCTGAATTTACTTGAAACCACTTCAATAAATGAGAATGTAGAATCTTAGTTACAATGTTGTGACCAAATAGCCTCTTCAAAATGAGCAAGTGAAAATAGCATTGGTCAATCCAACTTTTGTATCGTGGTACTATAGGCTTGTCATTTTTACTTTTACTCTAAGTTGCTCGGACTTGGGGGGGTGCGGGTAGGACGCATCCGAGTATCGGATTCGGCAAGATCTAAATTTTAAGATTTAGGGGTGCGGATCCGGCTATGGATACGATTGCGGAGATTTAGCTAATAAAATTGAGCTATAAAACTATTATAAATTTTGAGAGATATTTGTGAAAAACTTAGATGAATATTGTAGAATTCAATCTTTCATTCCCCAAGATGGACATTGTTCTTTCATTCTCCTAAATCTGTTTTATTTTTTGTTTTGAGAAATCAAAATCTCAAGTTTTCTCCCAAATTTGTCGATGGATTCCGGTCAAAATGTCCGAAGTCAGTTGACCGAATCCGGGACGTATCCCGCTCCCACTCCCGCCCCCGTCTCGTATTGGGACGGGGACGGCACCAAAATTGAAGAGTCCATGCAACTTAGCTTTTAGTAGTCTCCGGATACGCGCGTTGTCCGTGTACCGTATATAGATGAGAATAATGTTTTTTGATAAAAGATAACATTCAAAGCATGTGTATGAGTCACAAAATAAATATTAAGTAAAAATTCAAGTTCCTGAAATTGATCAATATTGATCAGAAAACTGACACATTATATTCATTTGTTTTTTACCTTATGTAAAAATATTTATTTAACTTATAGCTTATAGTCAGGGTATACAAAATCTTATTGAGTAATTTGAAATTAGAATATCATATGAATATTGCTTTGTTTTGATCACTATATAATGTGATTCGTCGTGGTTAGATATATAGGAACCAGTAAAGATTGACAAATTAAGTTTTTTAGTGAGGTATTAGTTATACTTGCATTTCTTTGGACGTCCTAGAAATAAAATAATGTACTGGAATTCTCGAAAAGGTTTATATAAGGTAAACTTTTTTTTGATTTTAAAGTCCAAAATCTTAGGACTTCTTCTACATTAATGATTTAATAAGTAAAATTTTAGTTGATCTCAAAGTCCTAAATATTAGGAAAGTAACTTAATTCACATTCTTATCCAATGTTAGACTTTTAAAGGGTAAAAAAGGCGAATGATATTTCGCGAAGGGGTTTCGTGTTTTTAATAGAATATATGGATTTATCAAATTCAACTGCGTTAATATACACCATCATAATGCATAATTCTTAGTAGCAATGTAGTGAGTGAGTAGCTCTTTCGAAATGAGAAAGTGACAATATTGTAGAGCAATCAAAATATTGTATCATGCTATCTTAGTTGGCGCGAGTCGTGGCAGAGGGAGGCCCAAGAGGTATTGGGAGGAGGTGATTAGGCGGGACATGACTATTATGCGGATTTCTGAGGACATGGTTCCTTGATAGGAAAGTTTGGAGGTCTAGTATCAAGGTTGTAGGTTAGGGGCTCCTATTATTTTGCGGGATATGGATGGGTCGAGGGGGGAGGGTTCCCGATAGGTTAATATCTCTGTGAGTACTCCTAGAATTACTAATACCTTTGTTCATGCAATTGCTTTGTTTACTTTGCCCTTTTATATGTCAGTTTTTTGTGGTTTATTCTGGAGTCACTAATGCTTTTTCTTTTTGTTTTGTTTTGTTTTTGTTTTTTTCCTTTTCTCGATCTTTCGTCGATGGTCGATTGGAAACAATCTCTCTGCCCTATCGGGTAGGGGTGAGGCCTGCGTACATATTACCCTCCCCAGACCCCACCCTGTGGGACTATACTGGGTAGTTGTTGTTGTTGTTGTTGCTATCTTAGGCCTGTTATAATTTTTCTTAAATTTCTTTCCTATCAAAGTTTCATGCACTTACTACTTCCATCAGTATTGCACTCTTCAGAAACTACTTCAGGGCTGTGATAGTTTTGAGATGAGGAGCAAAAGATGATGCTATTTCTGGAATAACTTATTGAGCAATTAGTTACTCCGGCTGCCCCAATTTTTTGGGCTCTATTACTCTTTGGATAATCAAAAGTTTTCTTTTTAACTAAGATTTTTTAAATGTTTTTAAAATTTTTATCGCACGCCTATGTATATAGCTTTTTAAAATCTGACCTTGTCCATCTGCAAATAATGAGAAAGTTGGAAAATCACACCCAACTTTTGACACAGGATAAAGTTCTATTGTGTTTCGCTTTCTTCTGCTCGCCAAATCGGAACTCCATTTCAAAACTTGGAAAAAATTGTGATTGATGGTACTTTTATGCAGACACATGTCAAGTGTATTGCAAAGAATTTTAGAAACCTATATCCAAATACACTCTAGATAAGTTGAGATGGGGAGCCTTGGAGCAACGTAAAGTTGTCTCCATGTGACCTATAGGTTACGGGTTCGAGCTGTCGAAAGAACCACGAATATTTGCATTAGGGTAGGCTGTCTACATCACATCTCCTATGGTGCGGCTCTTCCCCGGACCCTGCGTGATGCTCCAACCGGGCTATCCTTTTTACTCTAGATAGGTTGACCCTCATACTTTAACCCTGGCATTCTTTTTGATGATTGAGACGGAGGGAGTATATGTTTAGATCCTTTCTGGTAGTAACTTACAGTCGATGCATCTTCAAACTGTCTCTATCTGAATTCACTCTTTCTTTAAAAAGTTGGCACTTACGAATGTTGCTTCAATTGTTAAACTCCGGAAATGTTGAATGTCACTTAAGTTTTGACATGTGTTCCTGATCTTCTGAAACTCTAGTTTTAGTGATCCCTGTTTTGTGATTTCACAAATATACAGATACAATCATTAACCTTAGAAAACGGTAACAAGTTGTAGTGTACTGTCATCTGGAAAGTTGGATGGTTTGCTGTTAACTTTTAGTTCTTTTTTTCTACTTGCACTTGCTCACCACAAACATACAACATTTTAATATGCTCAGTATTCTGATTAGCATCCTGATAATATGTTTTTCTCCAATTTCCATCCTCCCCTTTTTCCCTCTCGCAGGTACAAGTCAAGTGTTCCTTATTATACGTAGATTTTGAAGGTCGTTCAGATGGACGCTCAATCAAATCAATTCTTGCTCATGTTGCGCCCTTAAAGCTTGTATGGACGTCCTTTCTATAACTGATAATGTAGATTTCCTAAAGATAAAGAGAGAATCACATTTTTTCTTTCATGCACTTCTACCATCTTTTCAAAAGTTGCTAGTATCAGTAATAACACAATTATTCTCGTGTGTTTTATGACTTGTCTTCCATGTTCTGTGTTTTTTGTGTCTAAATTTTCATTTATCACATATATTCACACGCTTCCACAATGTTCTCATTCAAAGAACAACATATATTCCTCATGCATGCATGGAATATATTCTTGGCACAGTTGCATCATAAGCTTTCTTCTACCATGAAGAAATAATCTCCAGTAAAGTGATCTGAAATATTTTGTGCATTTAATGGCTTTTCTTGAAAAAGAATAGGATATAACATCTTTATACCTGTCGGACAAGAGGATGTCTTGCTTTTAGTAAAACTGGAGGGTTTTGTTCTTCTGATCTAACTGCTAGTTCTCTGCTGTATAGCTTCATCCTAATTTGTAAAAGAATTTCTTAGCCAAAAGACTTGTGGGACTCTTAACATATTTGAACATATGGTTTTGTTGGAAACACTATTAAACTACTGCAGAAGAAAATTATCTTTTTCTCCTTCTACCTCTGCTGCCCCACCTTAAGAGAAAAAAGAGAAGCATTTGTATCCTATGTAATCAGAATCCTCCATAGAAAATCCTGACAGTTCTATCATCCTCTTTCTTGTAAATCATCTGACCTTGCTTGCCTTTTCTCTATCTGGCGAGGAAAGTGGAAAGCCAAAAGAAAGAAAACCTGTAGGTCACACATATTAAGCTTTCAGTATATATGACCGAACTATTTTCGTTTTCCCATAGAAGATGTATTTCACTGATTCTATATCATGTTCTTAAATTTTGTAACTTCATTTCACAAGAAGAAAACTGCTAGCTTGGTATCGATTTCTACTTCAGTGCCACTGGTAGCCTTTTACTTAAAGAATCAAAGGATATTTTTTTTACCGATTCTGTATCGCAAACAAGTTGAGTCAAAGATTTTGAAAATCTCACATAATGTATTTGAGTATCCTATGAAAAATTTATTTTAGCTTTTTTCTCTTGTAAAGCTGAAACGTTGAAACGTTGACTGATGTCTGTTATCCTCAGTCTGAAACTTACTTGACATTTACAGGCTTACAGTTTTGGAACCAATAATAATAGGGTTTGCAGGAGCTAGTTGAACTCATCCCATCCTGCATATGAAAAAAAGAATATAGGAAGGAAAAAAGTGATGCCTCAAGATTTGATAAAGGGCCTATTAGTATCGTTCGCAATGTACGTCTAGATTAATCGTATTCTAAAATATCAAAGTCAGTTAGTTTATTTATGTCTTTATTTTTAATAACCGAGATATATGGTGGCGCAAGATTTGAAACTTGATGGATACGGGGCCCACACCTCTACCCTTCTCCACTTAAATACCAGGCTTTTGTCTAGGGCAGGGTTCGAACCCGTGGTGTGCGTCTAGCTTACACATCATGTGCTGCTCTTACCACTATAGATCGAAGCTCATGGGGATCAATATCAGTTAGTTTATGTTGTCCACAACTTCTCCTGGATCACAATTTCCTAACTGAAGTTGGTAATTTTGTATTAGAAGTTCAATAGCACAAAAAATGGCCATTTGGATTGATTGGATCTTCATGTCTATATCTTTCTGCTTTTGATGCACTCATTGGATGTTCATTAACTTTCTGCCCTTCTTCCTATAAATACTATCCCTGTTCTACTTCTCTTCTTCTTCAATGATCTGAAACCATTAGTTCTTGCAGTTTTGACTGTTTGACTTGCTATAATAGCTGTTCTGTTTAATAGGTATTGGTGCATGGATCAGCTGAAGCCACTGAGCACCTGAAGCAACATTGTCTGAAACAAGTTTGTCCGCATGTTTACGCTCCCCAGTTAGAAGAAACAATTGATGTCACTTCAGATTTGTGTGCTTATAAGGTTAGTCTACTTTCTTTATTGTGGTTTATGCCTTTTTTAAAAAAACACCAGTATTAACATCCCGGTTCTATGTTTGTTTCCTTGATAGGTCCAACTTTCTGAGAAGCTAATGAGCAAAGTGCTCTTTAAGAAGGTAAGCTGGATATCGTATGGCTATGACATTAACAAATGACTTTCTTCAGGAATTTTGCCACTTTAATGGCTATGACATCAACAAATGACTTTCTTCTGGAATTTTGCCACTTTATGTACTCTAAGAACTATTTTTACGCATTTATGGAAGCAGGTGAAGTTAGTAAGTAAATTATGCACATCCAATTTTATAAAAAAGTTAACCTATGTACACTTGCTGAAGTTATACCAAGGTTCCCTTTCTCAAAAGTTTTCTGCACTAGCAATTTTGTAGCCATCCTTCTGTTCTGAAATGCTGGGGCTCTGTACACTCCATAAACTACAAGGGTATAAAGATTTCAATCGTTTATGCTAAAAGTTCTGGTATTTCGACTTTCTGCCCCATATTCTGTGTGCAGAAACCAATTTTACGTTGATCATACTGTGGTCCGAGTCTTCCTCTCTCCTTGTTTAATTGTGTTATTTGTAATAGCTTGGAGACTATGAAATAGCATGGGTTGATGCTGAAGTTGGGAAGACAGAAAATGACATGATCTCTTTACTTCCTCTCTCGGGACCCGTTCCCCTGCATAAAACAGTTCTCGTCGGAGATGTTAAAATGTCCGATTTCAAGCAGTTTCTCGCCAGCAAGGGCGTCCAGGTCCTTTTGTTATTCTTTTGTCTCCTCTTTTATGTTTATCCTTAAAACTAATTATGGTTTGGCTTTTGCTTAGCAAATTGTTAAGACCAACAAATTTAATTTTCAGGTAGAGTTTGCTGGTGGTGCTTTACGTTGCGGGGAGTATGTGACCATTCGCAAAGTTGGAGATGCTAGTCAAAAGGTGGCAACTTTTTGATAATACCTTAAAATCTTTTTCATATTAGTAGCAAATTTAAGGATTTCAGAGCCTTTTCTTTGACTTCCTTTATCGAAACTTCTGTTTTGGGATTTTTTTTTTAGGTTGGAGGTGCTGCCATTCAGCAGATCGTGCTCGAAGGTCCATTATCTGAAGAGTACTATAAAATTCGAGAATACCTATATTCACATTTTTATTTCCTCTAATGTCAAGAGAATAACTTGTCTTGTATTTGTACCCGGTTACCGAGGCAGAGGGATGCAAGGGGTTCAATTGAAACCCCTTTGTCGGAAAACTTATGCAAGTAGTGCAAAAAATGGAATTTTCTTTTTTTGCTTATTTGTTGTAAGTTGTTGAATTTGTTGTAAGTTGTTGAATTCCCTTGGCATAAGTTTTTTTTCCTTTTGAATCCCCTTGTTTTGGATTCGTGGCTCCAGACTCTGTTAATTGTAGTCTGTATCCATAATGCAGTTCTGCTTGTTCCTTTTTCTGCCTCTTTTCCTTCTCATGGACGTGGCTGTTTTACTAGTAGTTTGTAAATATCTTCTCTTTGGTTTCGGAAAGTTCAACCGTCAGTATATCCTGCACGGTGCAGACCATTTAGACTGTTGAATTTGCGCCAATGGCAATTCCGATCGAAAATCAAGAATTTAGTCACTGCTTGGCAAATGAAGAATCACGAATCCGGACGTATTAGAGTAGAAAAAACTGAGCTGAATTTAGAAGTTTTGACCAAGTTATTGACAGAAAAAAGAGAGGGCCAATTATAGCTTAGCGTACATCTCTAATATGTTTTGTTGTCAATTAATTGTCCCCTTTTATCTTTTAAGTCTGGGGAAGCATGCATGTTTCTTAAATGGGATTTTGGTTTAACTTTTCCCGCGCGAGTTGCAACAGGATTTTTATTTAACAAATTGAAAGATGACCAAATTAGAAAAGGGAGTCTTTGATATGTTTCCATGTGACTTATATGTCAAGGTAAGTTGTTTCCATGTGACTTATATGTTAGGGTTCAAGTTGTGGAAGCAGTTATTAATGTTTGCATTGAGATAAATTGTATATATAACCGGATCCTGAATGCTTTGCGCATAAGTGTTTTTAAAAAAATGACCAAATCAATGCTGCTATTAGATGTCGGTGCACTTTACATAAGATGTAAGTATTCGTACGCTGAACCAAACGTTAGGTAAGATGGGGCAACAAATAAATGAGTAAGCCGAATTTGATACCGGCTGTTTTATTTGATTTTAGGGAAAGGAATCAAGGATGACAACTTATAGGACTATCCGAATATTAATTTCAGATATTATAGATCCAAATTTGTTAGCAGGAGGATCACTTCTTTCTAATGGAAATACCCAATTTTTGTTGCCTTTTATCCTACCCTCCACGCCTCTCATTTTCCATTCTTAACTTTTATTTTTGTTATTTTGCTTTTACTTTTTATGGTTCTTATAGTAGCTTGATATGTTCTACTAAGTTTACAAAAAATCTTAACCAAATTTTTTATTTTCTTACGTCTATCTCATCAACAAAACAAAAGGATGAAAATCCACTCAATCCCATTCAAAACAAGATTAAAATTCATTCTTTAACTTAAACTAATTAAAATTAATATACAATTTGCTAATTTAATCTTCTGGTCAACCGCCTCAATTACTTAATGTATGGTAATTCTACTCATAGTACGAATTTTGCGTTACCTTAAAATATTTCATATTTTTTTATTTATGTGATTTTTCTTTTACTAATCTGTTTAAAAAAATAAGACATTTCTTATTAATCGTGTTATGATATATTTTTAAGACCATAATTAAATTAGAAAAAACCGAATCAAATTATGTCAATGGATGAAGTAATATAGTAGTATATAATTTAAGGATTATAATGAATCTGCAGAAAAAGTGTATCTGTCGTATATCTGGTAACGGGTAATTCAGTTGGTCTTTGACAGATTATATAGCTGTATTTCGTAAAATATTAAGTATGAAAAAGGAAAAAGGAAAAAGTTCGTATCGTATAAGATAAAGCAAAGATAAGATAAAACAAAGAAAAGGTGAAACAAACATCTCTCTATTTCATCTTCTACAGTTCTACTTTCTCCATAATAATACTAACAAGAAAAACCCTAAATTTTCTCACTTCCAAATATCTTAACAACATTTCTGTACTTGTGTGTTTTAACTATTCATATATGCAGAGTCAAATTATTTGAAGCGTTGCTAACAAAGCTCAATTCACTATATAAACCCTAATTTATCAATTGGGGTTTTGTTGAACAAAAAATATGAGTTCTTTGAGTAGTACAACATGGTGTCCCAACTCTTCTCAGCTTCGATTAGCATTCAGCTGCAAAAACAAAAAGCCTTCAGTAGTTTTTGCAGGAATGCGTGTAGGGAAGCTGGATTATCGTGGGGTTCGTTTGGTTTCGATTAGTATGAATAATATTAATGTATCAATTGGTGGTGGTGGATTGGAAAAAAGAAGAACTACAGGGGTAAATTCGACTTCTTCTTCAGCTGATGGTTTCGCTGGATGGTCTGGAGCTGATGCTGCTGAAAAATCCGAGGACTCGCAGCAGCGGAAGAAGTCCATCACAGGTATAATATGCGACAGTAATTAGTTTGAATTCAGGATAATCGTGTTGGTACACACTTACATTAAGTTCAGTTTTTAGTATATATTTTTTTTGGATGAAGTAAACAGGATATCATTGAAGGCATCAAGAAGATGCAAAAAGATTACAAAGCAAAGTTTATCAGCTCATTCACAATTGAAGTGCTGCAAAACTAGAGAGCTGAACATTAAGTTCAGGTTTTTTAGTTTGTATTAGGTATTTGTATGCCAGTAGAAAATGTAGATAGAGTGTAAGAGAAGTTATAGTTTGGTTTTAAGATAAAGTATTGAATGTTGAAATGAAACAATTTCAAATTAGCGGAACGGATATTGAGAATCCATACAGCTAACCACAACTTACTTGGAGTTGATGCTTAATTGCTGTAGCTGTTCGGGATAATCTATCATTTTATTTTAAGTGTGTCTGTAAAATTTGATGTAGCAGTCTCTTGATTGACTTTGGTAGTTTACATGCTTCAAGTTGACTGTTTGGATGATGTATTGGTGCTTTGGTACTTAGACATCTGTAATACTCACGTCAAATGATAGCAGTAATATCCTTAAAACTAAATTCAGAATCATGACATACAGTGATTTTCAAATGGAATCTGATTAGTGTTACGGTTTCCTGGCGAAGATTGAGGATTATAGGTGCTATGACTGCAGAATACATAAAATGTTTTAAAGCATCACGCTTTTGTCTTAGTTCTTTTGTGGACTGATAACACTTTTGACGTAGCTTATTTTCAGGGATTTTGGGAGCAGGAGCAGCTGCTATTATACTTGTGTCTGGCCTTACCTTTGCTGCACTGTCAATAAGCAAACGGAGTTCAACAGGTGAGTTTAGTACTTTCCACTAACTGTGATGACCAGGTGATTTCTGTCAAAAGCTATTGGTGGAATGTTTACTGAAGTAATGATGACTGGAAAACCTGATTGGACATTCCAGTCACCAGCCAAGTCTGGATCTTGCTTCCTTTAATAAAACTATCTTGAATAAAATAAAGCTGATTAAATTTGTGAAACATCAGCATGTGTATGAGAAGTAACAATGTGAATAATTTTAAGAAGTCCTCAGTTTGACATCTATGCATTAAGAGGTTTCCTGCGCGAAGTATGTGGGACCTGTCAGAGATGAAACTCACTCAAATTCCCTCTTCTCTTTTGAAAGACCAATTTTAGTCTGTGACTTTTGAGGAGAGTTTAAATGGTTACAAAGAAGCTTAATATTTGAGATATTTCCCAATAATCAATGGAGTAGACTAATCTGTTGAAGTTATGTGTTTGATTATAACACGTGTGTTTGGATGGTTAATTATGCTTTTCACGACTTAAAACATGCACATCCCCTTCAGAGGTGGTATTATCCTTTGAGAGTTTCTTGCTAGTTAGGTTCATAATTTGCAAGTTCATGCGCACAGGAATTAAACAGCAGATGGAGCCCTTAACAGAACAACAGGAAATGTCAATCAATCCTGGCGATCATAATGGCACAGTTCAGGAGAGGATAGTTGTAGATGATAATGAAATCAAAGATAATAGCAGTGAAGAGTTCCAGGCAGGTATAAGCAAGGATCGATCATTATATTCCGAAAATGAAAGTACAATTAGTGGGGACACTAATGATGGGCATCCATCAAATGATGGTATCATCATTGATGAGCTCCATATTCGGCATGATTTGGATGATGGAAAAGCTAGTGATGATGCAGTAGTTGCTACTGAAGCCATATCTGAATCCCCTGACGAGACCTTCACAATGTCAAGCTATGAAAGTGAGGAAGAGAGCCTTGGTGCTGGAAAACCAGAACCAACAACTGTACCAGAATGGAAGAACTATAATGATGACAAAGTAGCTACTTCATCAGTCCTAAATCCTGATTCAACATATGAAGTTGATAACCAGGTGGGAGTATCTAGTTTGGGCGGATCAGGATATCCCGAGACTTCCTTGGATTCACCTCCTATTGAGCCTTCGAACCTCAACACTGCTGTTAATCTACAGTCAGAAGCACTTCTAGAACCCGTGATTGCGCACGAAGAGTATGTAGAGACTCAAAGCTCATTTGCCACCACCAGTGCTGACAGGAGCAAAATGCTGGAGGTTCCAAATGATGGGGATAAGTCATCTTTTGAAGTGCATAAGTTAAACAGGGACAAAGTGCCTGATACAACTTCGTTTGCTACAACAGCTTATGACCATCTTGAAAATGAATTTAAGGATTTGAATGCGAGCAGATCATCTATGAACTCAATGGATCATGGTGATATCTTTACTTCTGCTGGTATTCCTGCTCCATCTACTATTTCTGAAGCTCTGAAAGTACTTCCAGGGAAGGTTTTGGTTCCTGCTTCCTTTGATCAAGTCCAAGGTCAGGTGCTCGCAGCATTACAAGCTTTGAAGGTATTAGATAATTACTTTATCGAGTTCAGTCTTTCCTGGAAAGAGTTTTTTGCGTCATCGTATATAATTTTATTGCGCTAGTTACTATACAGTGATATTTTTCACTTAGATAACTCAATTTCATAAGGAAGTTAGCCCTTCCCTTTTTTCATGGTACATTTTTCTTTGAGAGAAACTGATGAGAGATGTTAGACAAGTGTTATGTAAAACCAATGTTACATTGCCATAATACGGTATGGGATAAAAAGAAAACCGAGGTGATTTCTTTCCATCTATAGCATTGGTAGGCAGAGTTGTCCGGTACATGTGCTCGTAGGATATAGTAGGTATTTGATGGAATATTCAAGGTGCCCTTGGTGTGGACACCATGTTACAAAAAAATAAAATAAATAAATAAATTAATGAAGTGCAGCCTTTGAGATTCATAATACGGTATGGGATAAAAAGAAAACCGAGGTGATTTCTTTCCATCTATAGCATTGGTAGGCAGAGTTGTCCGGTACATGTGCTCGTAGGATATAGTAGGTATTTGATGGAATAGTCGAGGTGCCCTTGGTGTGGACACCATGTTACAAAAAAATAAAATAAATAAATAAATTAATGAAGTGCAGCCTTTGAGATTCAACTTCTAGCCATCAAAAGCAGTATTCATGTACCCTCATGTTTTAAGATGAAAATTCAAGCACGTGTTAGTTAGAATAATTGATTCGTCCTTTTCTCCGAGTTTCGATGTTTGTGGTTGGTCCCAGACTCATTTCTCGGAATCTCGGTCATAAAAAAATTGATCCAGCCTTTTCTAGTTGAATAAACCTATCTATGGTACATAAGGTCAAGGGGAGAAGTGTTCGATCCTATGTTAGTTTATAGTTGTGCCAATCATTTTGCACCTGGTTTTGAATCTTTAAGTTGTAGGTTATTGAGTCTGATGTTCAACCTGGAGATCTTTGCACTCGGCGTGAATATGCTCGTTGGTTGGTCTCTGCTAGTAGTGCTCTATCAAGGTATAACCGTCTCTTATACTCTCCAACATGATCGGTGGTCTTGTTTTATATTTGAAAACTGAAAAGTCAAGTGACATACCCATTGAGGAAGCGAGGGTGCTTTTGATTACCGCAGGACCACTGTCTCAAAGGTCTACCCTGCTATGTATATTGAGAATGTTACTGACCTTGCCTTCGATGATATTACACCTGATGATCCAGACTTCCCTTCTATACAAGGTAGAGCTTCGGATCACCAATTTTCTCTTGTAAGCTATACTTTGAGTTCAAATACGTAACTTTGGAGCTGTGGCTTTGTGAATGTGAATCTTTTTAGGTTTGGCTGAAGCAGGGTTACTTTCCAGCAAGCTCTCAAGACGTGACATGCAGTCATCTTCGGATGATGACCAAAGTCCGGTCTTCTTCTGTCCCGAAAGGTATAATACTTTTCACAAATGCAATGTTGGGCTTTGTTTAGGTGATCACTTTTCAAGTATTAATAGTTCAACAGTATTTTACTGCTGGAGACTGAGCTGATGAGTGTCTTAAATTTCCATAGCCAGATCCTCTGCCTGTCTCATATATAGGGGTGGCAAAATGGTTCAAAGAAAACAGTTAATCACCTATATTATCCACTAAAAAATTGGTTGGATAGTGAACTGTTTAAAAACGAGTCAAATATGGATAAGAACCATATTATCCATTTAGAAAATGGATAATCAATGAGTAACCAATGGATAACCAATGGGTCTAACTTTTACATTTGTAAAGCCTCAAATTGAGGGTTTCTCAAGTTAGAGAGACTAAGAATCTCCCAAAAGCGATCGAAGCCATGGATAATACGGGTAACCCATATTATCTGCCATTTATCCGTATTAAATATGGGTTGGGTCGGATAATTGATCCATTTTTTCATTACCCGTTTTCAATCCGAACCATATCCGATCTTGACTGCCCGTTTGCCACTCCTACTCATATACTAGGTCCCTTCACTGATGAATACAAAACTTATCTCCTTCTTATGACTTCTTTTGAAGTATGGGTTTATGGATGCTTATATATTTCTTACATCTTATATTCATTTAAGTTGCTAATTAATGTTCTCCTGATGTACTTGCGATGAAAGAATAATATTGTTCCTGATCTAATTGCTATTAGCTTCATGGCATGCTAATGTATTTTGAGGCCAACTAACATTTCCTAGTCATTTACTACTTGATGCATTAAAGTTCTGCATTGCAGTCCTTTATCACGTCAGGATCTTGTCAGCTGGAAGATGGCCATAGAGAAAAGACAGCTACCAATAGTTGACCAAAAGGTTGCATGCAAATTGAAGAATGATGACGTCTATCTTGTTTATTGCACATTGCATGTGACGATCTACTAATTTGCTACAATCTCTTTACCTTGACAGTCCGTACAGAAAGTATCTGGGTTCATAGATGTTGACAAGATTCATCCAGATGCATGGCCTGCGCTGGTAGCTGACTTATCGTCAGGTGAACAAGGAATAGTAGCCCTTGCATTTGGTGAGTCTTATTAATCGTGTCTGATGTGGAATTATGTTATATGAGAAAGGGCAAGATATGCTACTACTAACCTATCAAAACAGGGTACACAAGACTCTTCCAACCGGATAAACCTGTGACCAAAGCGCAAGCTGCTGTTGCCCTAGCAACTGGTGAGGCTTCTGACATCGTTGGCGAGGAACTTACGCGCATTGAGGCCGAGTCAATGGCTGAAAAAGCTGTTGCTGCCCATAATGCTCTGGTAGCTGAAGTTGAAAAAGATGTGAATTCAAGTTTTGAGAAGGAACTCCTATTTGAAAGGGAAAAGATTGATGCAGTGGAGAAGTTGGCTGAGGAAGCAAGGAGAGAGTTGGAGAGTTTGAGAGCTCAACGGGAGGAAGAGAATTTAGCATTAATGAAGGAACGTGCTGCTGTTGATTCAGAGATGGAACTCTTTTCCAGATTAAGACGCGAGGTAGAGGAGCAATTACAGACTCTTCTAAGCAACAAATTAGAGATCTCATATGAAAAAGAGAGGATTGACAAGCTTAGGAAAGATACAGAAATTGAAAACCAAGAGATAGCACGATTGCAGTATGAGCTGGAGGTCGAGAGAAAAGCATTATCCCTGGCTAGGTAAGAGATAATTATCTTGATTTTTATTCTAGTTGGATCTTAATTACCATGCTGATTCACCACATTCAAATGGCTCATCAAGGTGGATATCACCTGCTTGCTAATTAATGTCACTCCCACAGTTCACTTGTCGTGTATTATCACTGGCTGACGATCAGTTCCATAATGTATTGATATTAAGTATTCTGGGGAAGTTTTGACAACATCATGTATCATGAGAGTTGGTACTAGTTGTACTTCGACTTAAGTTATAAAAAAATCGTGGAAAGGAGCTAAAAAAATTCATCCCTATTTTCTTCTTTTGATAATTTTGATGCCTGTTCCTTGTCTGGGATCTACTTATTCTTGTTCGAATTCAAAAGGGCCGACCCAGTTCAATACCCACTTCGTGGGTGTTTGGGGAAAGGAATACTCTAGGCAGCCTTCCCCTGTCTTTACAGAGAGGCTGATTCGAACGCGCGACCTGACACACCACGGCAAGCAAGCTTACCGCTGAGCCAAGCCGGCCCTTCGAATTCACTAACTGATAATTGACAATAAACAGAGGAGTTACAGTATCTCTTGGTCCCATTTTTAAGCTGTCACCTTCTGTCCTTGTAATTCCAGTGTTTTCCCTAAACTTCTGCCTTGATCTATGGATTGCTTTAGTATCATAAGAAAGTTTCATTTTCTAACAAATAGGTTTTATGTGAAACTACCACCAAGCATCTTTGATATCGTCCCTTCTCAGTGATTGTTGGTCTGTTGCTCCACTCACACAGTCACTCCCAACTGTAAAATACCTAATGTTAAGCAACTTTATCTGAACACATTGAAACATTTAGCACATCATATTTATAAACTGTTTCACTGGTGTTCAAAAACTTCTTTTCTTTCCCCCTTTCTTCGTTGTTTGCATCTACAGTTGATTAATTACTTATTTGAATCTTGCAACTAGAACTTGGGCAGAAGATGAGGCTAAAAAAGCTAGAGAGCAAGCAAAAACCCTGGAAGAGGCTAGAGACCGCTGGCAGAAGCAAGGCATCAAGGTGGTAGTTGACAATGACCTGCAAGAAGAAGCCAATGCTGGAGTTACTTGGGTGAATGCTGGAAATCAGTCTGTTGAGTCGACTGTTAGTAGAGCAGAAACATTGGTGGACAAGCTCAAGGAAATGGCTGCTACTGTCGGAGGGAAATCAAGAGAGACAATTCATATGATTATTGGAAAAATAATGTTGCTGATCGCTACGCTTAAGGAGTGGGCACTAAAGGCAGGCAGGCAAACAGTGGAGTTCAAGGATGCTGCCATGTCAAAGATGGGCAGCTCAATACAAGGAGTGCAGCATAGCTCAGCTGAAATAGGCTCAGCTTTGAAGGATGGTGTTAAGCGCTTTGCCGGTGATTGCAGGGAAGGAGTTGAGAAGATCTCACAGAAATTCAAGACATGAAAAGTGTGTTGTATTGAACGCTCTTGTATCACTTTTCTTTTTTGGTCAATAAATTCTCTGATTTAAGCAGTCATTTTTGGTCCATATAAGCTGATGGGTAAGCCCATCCACCAGAAGAGAGGAATAATAAGTGAAAACTCTGCGAGGGATATATGTGTTCCATTAGCACATTGATAATTTTAGCTTCTTAATTGTACTATATAAGTTTTTGTACTAGTACTGATTTTTTTCTGTCATGTAATATCACTGCAAACTGATCTAGACAGGTTGCATCGTCCCCTCACAAGAAATGACTAAAGAAGACATGACAACCCCCTCCAACCGGCTACCCCGACCCCAAAACCAGTTACTAGAGTGTTATATTCTTTCAAAAACTGAAGGGGAAGTTCCAAATTGTCCTCCTAACAAGGTGTAAAGACCCTTCATATCAGAAACAACAAAAAAAGATTTTAAAAAGGTACTTATCCCTATTTGAGAATGGCCTGCTCCTGATTGGGAGGTGGACGAATTCAATATGTTGATCGAAATACTCTACTAACAAAACAGCGTAGTCACTGGTCAGGCCTCGTGGAGGTGGATAGCAGGAAGTGATGGTGCATTTCCAGTAAAATCAGACTACTATAAGCTTTTGGTGAAGTCGAGTTTTCTGCATGTTAGTTTGGATTCCTAGAGTACAGAGGAGAGTGCACTTCTTCTCTTGGTTGGCATCAAGGGGGGGACTCTGACAACAAAGAACATGAGGAAGAGGGGGATTACGTATGTGAAGTGGTGTTTTGTGTAGATGTTCAAGAGAAGGTGTGAATCACCTCTTATTACATTGATAGATGGCTTCACGCCTGTGTGGGGTTGGTACTAAACTGGTTTTAGCATGCAAAGAACAATGTCGAGATCAGTGAAGAATTTGTCACATAGATGAGCTGCCTACATGTTTGAGGAGTTAGAATAGAATTTTATACATTTGAAAAATTGCCTCTTATTCTTTGTTTTTGGTGCAACCTTGGAGTCTTGGGCTTTTGAAAAGTACAAAAGACATAACTTTTAACACTTAAGGTGATTTATCTGAGCCATTAGTCGGACAACGTTGCACTTAGACAACATGTTACACTTAGAATGGGACTCGTAAAATTTAGACATTTAGTGCGACTTAATGACACAAAATTCAATCCTGCGATACTCCTTTTGGTATGACTAATTTAGAGGACTAACTTTAGATAGCACACTATATAGATTACTACACAAGCAGAGACTTCCAAAGGGAACGACTGAAATAATTAGTGTGTCCTCGTAATATAGGAAGATCCGAGGTCAACTTCCTATGAACGGGGTATATGCTTTTCCCGAAAATATAAATAGTACTAATTCAAGACTAAAAATACATTAAAGACGTAGACTTGAACGTTGAGCAAAATGTCATAATAATCTTGAAGAAAATTCAAAACCATAGATCTGATAACAAGTTTTCTTTCTAGAAAAGAGAGAATTACATAGCTAAATCAAAAAGATCATGTATATCTAATGAACTCAGTTCCTCAATCATCAAAATGAGGATCAAGTCTTCACTTCTTCTTTTCAGCACCTCCTGTGGCCCTGCAAAGAACATAACGATACAGTCAAGGATTTTGCACACTCTTCTTCTGAGATAGTATAACAATATGACAGATTACCCAATAAACCCAATGATCACAAGACATTACCTCATCTTACGGAGAACACTTGACATCTCCTCTCTCTTCTTCTTTGCCCTCTTGTGAGTACCCAACTTCCTCTTGGCTACCTTCAATGCACGCTTGTCCTTTCCAACCTTGAGAAGCTCAGTAATTCTCTTCTCGTATGGTGCAAATCCAGCAACTTCTCTGATGAGGCTCCTGACAAAATGGACTCTTTTGCTTGTTTTCTGAAATAACACAAAGACCAATTGAGCAACAGAGTTCCAATGTCATTTTGACAAATATGCAATGTAAGCTAAGCATGGTGGGCACCATACGAAACTGGAGACCTCATTTATGGCTGAATAAATTCATCCTTCCACAACAGTAACTGAAACCTTTCCTCTTTTTGTTGGCACAAAAGAAAAAGAATTACAGAAAGAGCCTAATTACACGAATAATACAATGTTGTTATGGGCTATGGTTTCTCAGTTGTTAATTGAGAAATATTAGCCACTATGAACTCATTTTACTATACAGACAACATACTTAAATCAATAAAAAGATACATAACTTAAAGCACATTCTAGTAAAATGACAATTTTTTGTCTGTCCCAGAATGTACTCTTCCTTAAGTCATCATTATTTCAACTACCTAACCTCGTTAGAAAATAGATATGAACCATTAGCTCTCAACATTCTCTGCATACACACATTTAAGATCATTCTAATCAAAATGATGATATTTTCTGTGTCCAGGAACACGCTCCATTACAACACAACACAGCTTTTTAACTCCACAAACTCCTCGTGGAGTGATTTGGATACAGAAAAAGCTAAAATTTTAGGTTCTGTATGTACACCTTTTATCTGTGATACATGTAAAATCCATGGTCACACACAAAATAAAAACCAGAGTCGAGTCTAATGCACAGGGCACTCCACTTGCAGAAAGTGTTTATACGGTTACACAGTAGTTGGCACTACATATTTGTGATTCAAATACAATTAACCTAACACAAAAAAAGGCACTAAATGTTCAAATTTAAATATTACAAGTCCGATATAGCAAAGGTGGATCTAAGGCTAGTTCTATGAGTTCAACAATACTCATTGCTCTCATCTCGAACTATGTATACATACCTAAACCAAATTAAAATGTATATGTACAATGAAATCACATTCATTCAAAACTTCTAACTCTAGTTCTGAATTAGTAAGTTATTACAGACTGAATTAGTAATCAAGAAGATATAGCTCAAAAATATGAATGAGAATTACCCCTTTTCTATCAGAAGGGCGAGGAGCTAACTCCTTCTTGGTGACAACATGTCCTTTGTTCAGTCCCACAGCTAAACCTGTATTCGGCGGCGCCATTCCAAAAGCTTACCTTCGATTTGCTCGATCTAAGAGTCTGAGGCGGGTGATAAGCTGATATTAGGGTTTTGGGTATTTTATATACCAGGACCGCGATTATGAGGGTAAAATAGTACTTTCGAACGGCTTCTTGAGGACTTAGGGTTTGGGCCGCTTGGGCTTTGACCTTTATTGTGCTATATGGGTCACTCCTGCAATACAAATAAAGCCCAATAAATTGTAGGGATTGTACACAAATGGCCGGCCAGATTCAGTATTTATTTTTTAGCCAGTATACATAGATTATATACTGAATACAACAACAACAACTATATATTAGTAGAATATTTTTAGTTTAAGAAATTATGTAGATGGTCTAAATTAGGTAGACGGTGGTTAGTTCTGCTAAATTGTTGGGCCATTTTCTGCAAGATAAGAAATATAGAAATATCAATGAGGAAGTGCACAAACAACTATTATTAGAGCTGCTATTTAGTGATTAATCAGTGCGTATTTTTATCTTACGAAATTAAACTGAAAATATTAATTTCAAGATAATTCACCACATTTATGTCCTGAAAAATTTAACAAGAACACTAAAACTCTTCTGCCTAGACTAAGCTGAACGCAGCCCCTCCTAAATGATCTTGACCTTATCTAAGGCCTCCTGAACTAAGTTTGTACCCAATAATCGAGCCTCTCCCGGCTCAAACTATCCGACTGGATACCGATATCGCCTACCATACAACGCCTCATATGGAGCCATCTGAATGCTGGGCTAGTAGCTGTTGTTGTAGGAGAACTCTACTAAAGGCAAAAACTGGTCCCACGAGCCTCCAAAATCAATAACACAAACTTGGAGCATATCTTCCAAAATCTAAATAGTTCGTTCGGACTGACCGTCCGTCTGAGGATGGAATGCTGTGCTCAACTGAACCTGGGAGCCTAACTTTTGCTTAACCGCTCTCCAAAAGCGCGAGGTAAATTGCGTGCCCCGATCTGAGATGGTGGATACCGGCACCCTATGAAGGCAAACAATCTCTCGGATATAAATCTCAGCTAACCTCTCGGATGAATAAGAGACTGCTACTGGAATGAAATGCGCTGACTTGGTTAGCCTATCAACAATGACCCAAATAGCATCAAACTTCTTCCGAGTCAACGGGAGTGCAATAATGAAATCCATGGTAATCCTCTCCCACTTCCACTCGGGAAGCTCAATCTTCTGAAATAAGCCATAGGGTCTCTGATGCTCGTAGTTGACCTGCTGATAGTTCAAACACCAAGCGACATACGCAACAATAACTTTTTTCATCCTACGCCACTAATAATGTTGTCGCAAGTCCTCATACATCTTCGCGACTCCCGACTGAATAGAATATCGAGAACTATGGGCCTCCGCTAAGATCAACTCTCGAATCCCATCAATATTGGGCACACAAACTTTCTCATACAATCTCAAAACCCCACCATCACCTAAGGTTACCTTCATGGCAACTCCATGTTGCACCGTGTATCTCATGACGAACATATGGGGATCATCAAACTGCCGATCACGGATATGTTCCAATAAAGAAGAACGAGCGACTGTGCAAGCCAACACTCTGCTAGGTTGAGAAATATCTATTCTTACAAATCAGTTGGCCAAGGCCTGAACATCTAAAGCAAGCGGTCTCCGGCTGATCGTAATATAAGAAAGAGTACCCATACTGGCAGACTTTCTACTCAATGCACCGGCCACCATGTTGGCCTTACCTGGGTGATATAAGATAGTAACATCATAATCTTTCAACAACTCTAGCCATCTCCTCTGCCGCACATTCAACTACTTCTGCTTGAACAAGTACTGAAGGCTATTATGATCCGTGTATACCTCACATGCCACACCATATAGATAATGCCTCCAAATTTTCAAAAAATGAACAACCGTTGCCAACTCTAGGTCATGAATCAGATAGTTTTTCTCATGGATTTTCAATTGTCTCGAGGCATAGGCAATAACTTTGCCATCCTGCATCAATACTGCTCCAAGCCCAGTACAGGAAGAATCATAATAGAGTGTGTAACGCCCTGACCCCGTGGGCAAAACCAACACCGATGTCGTAGTCAAAGCGGTCTTGAGCTTCTGAAAGCTCATCTTACACTCCCCTGACCACCTGAACTAGGAACCCTTCTAGGTCAACCTGGTCATCGGGCTGCAATAGAAGAAAACCCCTTTGCGAACCGAAGATAGTAACCTGCTAACCCCAAGAAACTCCGGATCTCGGTTACTGAAGTTGGTCGAGGCCAATTCTTGACTACCTCAATCTTCTTCGAGTCCACTTGAATACCTTTAGCTAATCAATATGACCCAGAAATGTGACCGAACTCAACCAAAACTCGCACTTTGAAAACTTAGCATGTAGCTGAATATCCTTCAGAGTCTGAAGAACCACTATGAGGTGTTGCTCGTGCTCTTCCTAGCTACGAGAGTACAACAGAATATTATCTATAAAGACTATCACGAACAAGTCTAGATAAGGCCTGAACACTCGGTTTATCAACTTCATAAATGTTGTTGGGGCATTGGTCAACCCAAATGACATGACTAAAAACTCATAGTGCCCATACCGAGTGCGGAATGTTGTTTTTGGGGCATCAGACGCCCTAATCTTCAGCTGGTGGTAGCCAGATCTCAAGTCTATCTTTGAGAACACCCGTGATCCCTAGAGCTGGTCAAATAAATCATCAATCATCGGTAGTGGATACTTATTATTCGTCGTCACTTTGTTTAATTATCGGTAATTAATACACATCCACATCGAACCATCATTCTTCTTCACAGATAACACCAGCGCATCCCAAGGAGAAATACTAGGCCTGATAAAGCCCTTTTCTAGTAAATCCTGCAACTAGTCATTTAACTCATTTAACTATGACAGGGCCATGCGATACGACAGAATAGAAATGGGCTACGCCCGGAACCAGATCAATACAGAAATCAATATTCCTGTTGGGCGGCATACCCGGCAGGTCTGATAGGAAAACCTCGAGAAACTCTCGTACAATAGGAACATAGTCAATAGAAGGAACCTCTACGCTGGAGTCGCAAACATACATCCGATAAGCTAAACACCCTTTCTCGACCATGTGTCGAGCCTTAACATATAAAATAACACTGCGAGTGGCATGACTTTGGGTCCCTTTCCACTTTAGTCGGGGTAATTCTGGAAAAGCCAAGGTCACGGTCTGGGCGTGACGGTCTAGGATAGCATGATATGGGGACAACAAATCCATTCCCAATATAACATCAAAATCCACCATATCTAAGAGTAATAAATCAACACGGGTCTCAAGACCTTCAAACACAACCACGCAGGAACTATGCACCCGGTCGACTATAAGAGAGTCACCTACCAGCGTAGACATATAGACAGGAATGTCCAAGGCATAACAAGACATAGCCAAGCATGATGCAAAATAGGATGACACATATGAATATGTCGACCCATGGTCAAATAGTACTGAAGCATATGTATCGCAAACCAGAATAGTACCTGTAATCACAGCATCTGATGTCTCCGCCTCAGGCTTGGCTAGCAAAGCATAAAATTGGGACTCATCCCCACCTCCCTGAACCATGTCTCTAGGACGATCATGTACCAGCTGACCTCTACCTCTGGCGGTATGGCCTCCACCCCTATGATCCCTACAGCCACCCCTGGCTGGCTGGGCAGGTTGTGGGTCACCTGGTGCCTAAATCATGGGGCGAGGACCCTGCTGCTGTGACTGTGTACCCCTCAATCTCGGGCAAGCTCTCTTGATGTGACCATACTCACCACACTCATAACATCCCTAAGTACGACGAGACTGGCCCTGACGGTCCGAATGACCTCCACGAACACTTTGAAGAGGTTGTGCACTAACGGGCTGCTGATCTGAATATTGCTCTGGAAAGCTACGATCACTTGAAACACCATGTGAAGCCTAGAGGGCTGACTGAAAAGGGCTTGGAGGACTGGCCCATATCATAAAAATCCTTGCCTCCAGATGAGGCACCGCCGAATCGACCTGAGTGACGGGGCTTTTTGTGCCCTGTAACCACCCCTTGTGGTAAGATCATCTCGATCCTGCAGGCCACATTGGCCGCCTCCTGAAAAGTAATATCACTACCCGCCTCTCTAGCCATCGAAAGACGAATAGGCTGGATCAACCCATCAATAAATCTCCTAATTCTCTCCCTCTCTGTGGGGAGTATAACGAGGGCATGGCGAGCCAGATCGATAAACCGGGTCTCATATTGAGTGACCGTCAAAGACCCCTGCTGGAGGTATTATAATTGCCTCTGATAAGTGTCACACCTCCTTTTGGCACTGCCTGCGAGGGTGCGAGGGAGTTTTTCCAATTAAAGGACAATCGAAATAGGATTTATTTATTTAATTTAGAGTCGCCACTTGGGAGATTAATGGTGTCCCAAGTCACCGGTTGAATCCCGAATTGAGGAAAAAGTTGACTCTATATTACAGTCTACGAACCAGAAATCCGGATAAGGAATTTTGTTAACCCGGGAGAAGGTGTTAGGCATTCCCGAGTTCCGTGGTTCTAGCACGGTCGCTCAACTGTCATATTTAGATTATTTATCTGATTTTACAATATGTTCTAACCTATGTGCCTTTTATTAGTAGTCCCCTTATATTATATATTTAAAGGAGAATTACAACGTTGTGAAAATGCATTTCGAACCACGTCGCACCAGTGCACCCGTGGCTTTTGACACATTTCGACTTCGTTGAGATTTAGATTGGGGTCACATAAATGTGCATCCGTATTTAGGAAGATAATATTATTAAAATAGCGTGCCTAAAACAACTACGCGTTTGCAACTTTGCGAGGGCCATGAAAATTTATTAAATGGCACGCCTCGAATTCTAAGGACTAAAACAGAGATTAACTAAAATAAGGGCAATGCAATTTGAAATTTTATTTGACATGACATGCCTCAAATTATTCCAAAGAATTGCACATAACTTAAAGCAAACTACGGATACCCATGAGTGATTATTTTGCTAAATGGAATAATACGCTAGCTTTATGAATTGATTGCTTTACCAAGTCATATATGAAATGGCTCGAACAATTTTTTTTTCAAAACCAATTTTTTGTATCTTCATAAAACTA
The DNA here is from genome assembly GCA_032618575.1 of Nicotiana noctiflora. Lineage (NCBI taxonomy): Eukaryota > Viridiplantae > Streptophyta > Magnoliopsida > Solanales > Solanaceae > Nicotiana > Nicotiana noctiflora. The sequence goes on along the minus strand of JASVEL010002498.1, from coordinate 51,062 downwards.
ACAAAATGGCCCAGCCGGTGTAAATGCTAACCAAGCAACCTATCAAATAAGGCAATTGGAATTCAACGTTATGAAATTCACATTTTTTTTAATTAAAGATGGAAGCTACAAAACTTTATAGCAAAATGAAGAATCCTAGCAAATGACCAAATAAATACGGATGAGGCAAATTATATTGAGGGTTATTCAGTTCTCTTTTAGAATCTCCAATATATCAATTGATGCTTCTAGTTCTTAAATACTGACAAGAATAACAAGGGACAATGTCCACCTACTCAAAATTAAGGCAAACTAAATTGTTCAGTAAAAAAACAGACTCCAAACAATAGAAGCAAAAAACATACAAGTATAGAAAGTAAACCACAAAAAAGGAAGAAGATGTAGAGAACAACCTTGATGTTTCATACTTAAGAATTTTATAGAAGGCCATAAAGACGTCGGCAAAATACACAAAAAGTTACAAGGGAAAAATAAAACAAGTGATCGCCACCATCACGATCTTCAGTGCCTTCTCCATCTTGGCAACCGATGTCCGCGCCATCTTGATCCCCCTCACAATCGTTGCATTCACCCTCATGATAAGCTGTATCATACCAGGCATCCTCTTAAAGCCGGTCTACATCTTTATCGTCCCCTTCAACGGCCTCGGGTGTAGCGGGATCATACCCGCAAGCGACTCAAGCTTTAGGATCCTTAAGGCAAACACCTTTGAGAGAAGCCTCTAAAATGGATCCCGCCGCATACAAACTCTGAAGATGTCTAATTGAGCATCATCCTGAATACATATCTCATATAATTCCCGAGGAACGTTGGAAAATCTGAAGTACGAGAAGAAGATGTTTGTGCAAGCAATTGGGCCTTCTCACCTTCCAAAGTGGCCACCCGATCTTGAAGGATGGAGTTATACTTCTCCGGCTATCCGATCATCTCCTCTCGTCAATCTTCTTTAGCTTTCGCCATGGACTAGTCATTCCCCCGCTCGCCCTAGAGGGCCGTATTCACCAACTCAAGCATCACCTACTTCATCTGAGCATCCTAACTGGAAGGTTCTGCCTTCTCAACTTCATTCTGATTCTTGGCTATTTCACCATTAAGGGCCTGTAACTGAAGCCAATATTCTTCCAATTGCCCATGCAGCTCAACCATTTGTGCTTGAAGGTCTGAATTGGGCCTATATGCCCCTGCATACCTCAATCATTCTTCCCTGCTCCTCAACATCCCCTCAAAGACTCTACACTTCTCGAAGGCTTTCACCAGCTCATCATCCTTCTTCTTCAACTCACCGCGAAAGGCTTGCATATTTTCGCCTTCATGAAATCGCTGCAAAACTCTCGTTACTTTTCGCGATACTCGAAGTACTAATTTTCAACCTCACAAATATTTCCTTATATCTATCCTCCCTCAAAGCGCTCTTAATCTCCAAAATCATTGTTTGCAATCACAAAAAGAAAGAGAATCAAGTCAGAAATTAGAACGCCCTAAAAAACAAAGACATAAAAAAGAAGAAGGACAAAACACCACACACTCACTCTAAGAGCAAGACCAACAATGCTCCTCGAAAAAGTGACGCCATCCAACTCGTTGAGGGTCTTACCTTCTATGTCAAAACAAAGAGGGTCGAAGCCAGGGAACACGTCCTCTATATTCTTTAGCAAGTCAGATCCATAAGGATCACAATGGCCCTCATACACCTCTCTAACCTTATCTCAAGTTGGGTAAACCTTTCCTCTATTATCTCCAAGTCGTCCGCATCAACAGACGAACCTGACTCATCACCCTTCTCAGTGAAGCCTTTGACTTTCCCGTTGGATGGCAAGGAATTATTAGTAGATGGTTGGGAGGTCAATGCCTTCCCCCGCCTCGAAGTATCGAGAATTGCAGCGGCCGGTGCTTCTATCTCTGTCACCATAGAAGGAAAGGGCATACCTACATGGTGTCACACCTCCTTTTTCCGCTAACCCGCGAGGGCGCGAATGAAGTATTTCCAATTAAAGGACAATCGAAACGGGATCAATTTATTTAATTTTTCAGAGTCGCCACTTGGGAGATTTATGGTGTCCCAAGTCACCGGTTTGAATCCCAAATCGAGGAAAAGGTTGACTCTGTTAAACAGTCTGCGTACCAGATATCCGGATAAGGAATTTTGTTAACCCGGGAGAAGGTGTTAGGCATTCCCGAGTTCCGTGGTTCTAGCACGATCGCTTAACTATTTATATTCGGCTTGATTATCTGATTTTTAACAAATAGAACTAATGTGCAAATTACCACTTCGAATTGTTTTTATCGCTTTAGAAGAAAATTATAACGTCGTGAGAATATATCTCGAATTTCGTCACATAAATGTGTCCGGAATTTTTGATGTATTCCGACTTCATTGGGATTTGGATTGGGGTCACAAAAATGTGTACCCGAGTTTAGGGAGGTAATTTTATTAAGTACGTACCTAAAGATGCTAGCGTATTATTATTTTGGGAATGTCGTGAAATTTGCTAAACGACATATCCCGAAATCTAAGCATTTTTAACGCATTTATATCTAGGAAGATCCCCTAATTTTATATTGAAACTTGTCTTATTTTGTTAAAAATAAATAAATCTAAAATGACTATATATATTATTTTACCTCTAAATATATATAAAAAAAATATCCTAATTAAACAAATATTTGTAAGTGCAAACTTTTATATTAAAACCTCGTTTCATGCCATATTTTATAAATATACATTACTAAAGCCTGAAATTACATATAGCATGAAATATATAAATAAACTAACCATTTTCTAATTAATTAAATTAATCATTTTTTAAAACTCATGGAATTAACTACTAAAAGGATGTCACTAACTGGATTAAACACTGGCCTACATATTGCCTAATAAAATTTGATACAAAGGAATCGTATAAGAAAAAAATTAAATACATAATTATATATATATCTATATATATATACTGCTAAAGCTTAATTTGCAATTATACAAAATACGTTACTAATAACAGTTAAAGCCCCGAATGAATTAATTGAAACTTATTGTTAACCTCGTTTTTTTAATAATTTATAAAACTAAAATTAATTAATAACCTGCAACCCATTTTTTTTTATTAGGAAAGTTTTTATTGAAATTACGCGAACGCATATTCCAAATTAATTTTTTAGAATTAGATTTACAATTATATTGCGCGAAACGTATATATAATCGTAATACTAGTCTAAATCGGTCGTAAAGCAAAGCTATTAGTATTTATCAATTTGTTAAATCTAAATTACGAAACTTATACGAGGGTTATGTAAATTTGTTATTGCCGCACCTCGAATTATTTTAAAAAAAAATATTATTATTCAAAATTATTATAACCGTGTTTCATAAAATGCTCCCAAGACTAACCACAGAACTTATAAAATCCACCTAAACCAAGTCAAATACTCCCAAGATCTATCTACAGAAAATTCCAAAGCATAGAATATTAAATTCTCTTCAACGATATAAGTGATCACACGTACTCATGAAATGGACAATGCTAAGTGCCTATGACACAACTAATTCGATCCACTCAACATATAACAATACTAATTTTTTAATGAAGTGACAATTTACTAATCAAAAAGAAAAAAAAAACTTACCAGAGACATAATTTTCAACTCACTATCGTATGGGAATCATAATTCCACATGCATACTCTTTACATAAAACTAAAGTGATAGGTGAAAATAACTACTTCATGAAAAGATTAATTAAGACTCTTAGCTTTTAGTGAAAATTGCGTCCTCGGCTAATATCTCTTCCATTAAAAGAGAGTATGAGTGTCTAATAAATTTCTTGAATTAGTTCACATATGACTATTGATTCGACAAATATCAACATGAACCTACCCAAAACTTCAACAATGATTATTTTTATTTTTATGAACTATTCAAGTAATAATAATAATAATAATTAAAAATGAATCATAAGCTAAGGAGGAGAGTAGCGAGATGGACCTGCAAATGTTTCACAATTAATTTGCTGATAGTGTTTACAAGACAATCCGGCAATAGACTCGAACACGAGACTGAAATAGCAACAGAAAACTTTATCGTGAACCTCGAACCTCGAATAGCGACCCACAAACAAATGACTTGGCGACCGAAACAGACTCCTTGGATAACAACCTCCAACCTCGGATGGACGACCTCATCGGATGACGAACAAGATGAAGTGAAACGGGTGATCGACGTTGCTGTTATCGTCGTGTGTATGGGGACAAAGCAAAAGCGGACTGGTTTGGACGATGGGTTTGTTTGGGGAGGGACTGGCGTGAAGGATGGTCGACTGGTTGGCGTTGGTTCAGGTGGCCAGGAATGGCAGTAGTCGACGTTGAACGGGGAACAATAGCTGTGTGTGTGTAGCTTGCGCGTCTGGTTTTCCAACGAACTGTAGCTGGTTCGAGTTATTTGGTTGCTGGATTTGTTTAGGAATTAGGAGGAGGTCTCCAGTATCAAAATGGTGAAGAAGCCGAGCAAAACCAATGGGAGCGTTATTTTTAGGGATATCTGCTGCCCTCCCTCTTTTCAAGATTGTCGATTCTTTTATAGTGATAGAGTGTAGGTGGATAATAAAATTAAAATCAAAATTAAAATAAAACAAAATAAGTGCAAAGTGAGTGGAATGTGATTGTGGGGAAATGTGGCCGTGAGGGAAAACAAGTGCGCAGATGAATCATTTGTGGGCAAAGCTTATCTGAATGGGCAATGTAAAATGAATTGATGAGTGGTCCCAAATGAGTGGCCAATTTTTTGTCTTTTCATTCCTTTTTTTTTTTCAATTGTTCAATAAAAAATACAAAGATATTTTAGCTAAAACAAATTCAAATACTACAACTAACTACAACTATTGAAAATTAATTTACGAAACCAAACTTTCTGAGATTGGAAAAAACAAAGGAGTTGATATTTTTCTATTTTTCTTTTGAGAAAGAAACAAACAAGAATGAAGAAATAAGGAACTAAAAAAAATGCTAATTTTCCATGAAATCATAATTAAGAAAACACGTGTGACTATTTTATTTATTTTTGTGATAAAATAAAGTAAATGAGTCAAAGCTAATTGAAATAACTATACTAGGCCTAAACTAAATATTTTACGCTAAAATATAAAAAATCTCGAGGAGGGTCAAAAATCACACGTCAACAGCTGCCCCTCTTTGACTGAAAACACAAAGAGTTTTCAGACAAAGAACGACTAGACAAGTGTTTTGACCCGACCCTTCTTCGAAAAGACTAAAACTAAGAGGAAAGGAAGAGAATGTGACCGAGCCTTGGTATCTGAGCTGCCTACATATCCTTGGTTATAAAGGAATCAGGCCACGTGTAGTTCAGAAACTGAGTAAGAATATGGAGTATACCGAGGTGGGGAGTTAGTCGTGGTGCCATTCCGCCGAGGTTCCGTTCCATAGAAGTTCCGGTCCGTGGTCCTGCTATTACATAAAAAAAACATGAGAAAGACTAACTAAGCCTATCAGCTACTAGTTACAAGATTCCTATCTATAAGTCTTCTGAAGCTTGATCTTGAGTATTGATTGGTGCTTCATGCGGACTCTAAATTTGAACCTTGATACTTGCTAGTTGTAGGTGCTAGTTCAATCTTCTTCGTCTTTATGGATCTGGACCAGGCTTGCTCTTGTGACCTCGGTCATGCTTTGAGCAGATCGCATCTTTCCTCCACAACTGCACTTTGGATTCACTTTTTTCCTTCATTGTGACTAACTTCTTTCGATCATCTTAGACTGTTGGCTCGCATTCTTGAGGCGAGCTTCTGCTACTTCTAACTTGGCTTGAATGCTGGAGATTTTTGTTGTAACCCTCCGCTCTCCAGGCGGGATCCTTCAACCAAAACAACCAAAACAAACAAAATTTCCTACCCAGTTTGCACTACGAAGATTTGTGAGTCGTTAGCAAAATTGTGAACCACTTATTCTACTGATGCAATGATGAGAGTAAACTAAAGACTAGACTAGGATGTGCGTCTCCTACTAGTAAAACCAAGAACTTTGACTAGCAAATGTGTCTGTTAAAAATAAAACATGAATGAACCAGGCTTAGGAAGTGCGTCTCCTAAAGATGAATTTAAATAACCAAGACTAGGAAGTGCGTCTCCTAAGGGTGAAAACTTCAGTGATTAAACTATGAAGTGTGTCTCCTATAAGAATGACTTAAAAGATCTTGATTAGGAAGTGTATCTCCTATGGTTGAATTGGAATGAACTTAACTAGGAAGTGCATCTCCTAAGGGTGAACTCAAATTTAGGAAGTGCGTCTCCAATGACTGCACTATTGATTTGGGAAGTGCGTCTCCTATGCATGAAATCTTAATTTAGGAAGTGCGTCTCCTGTGCATAAAAATAAACTTGGGAAGTGCATCTCCTATGGGTGAAACTTTAATAACTTTAAACTAGAAGGTGTGTTTCCTATTGGGTAAAATCTTAATTTAGGAAGTGCGTCTCCTTATGCATGAAAATGAACTTAGGAAGTGCGTCTCCTATGGGTAAAAATAAACTTAGGAAGTGCGTCTCCTATGGGTAAAACTTTAATGACTTTAAACTAGGAAGTGCGTCTCCTATGATTGAAATCTTAATTTAGGAAGTGCGTCTCCTATGCATGAAAATAAACTTAGGAAGTGCGTCTCCTAGAGATAAAAATAAACTTAGGAAGTGCGTCTCCTAAGGGTGAATTTAAACTTAGGAAGTGCGTCTCCTATGGGTAAAACTTTAATGATTTTAAACTAGGAAGTGCGTCTCCTATGAGTGAAATCTTAATTCAGGAAGTGCGTCTCCTATGCATGAAAATAAACTTAGGAAGTGCGTCTCCTAGAGGTAAAATAAACTTAGGAAGTGCGTCTCCTATGGTTAAAAATAAACTTAGGAAGTGCGTCTCCTATGGGTAAAACTTTAATGACTTTAAACTAGGAAGTGCGTCTCCTATGATTGAAATCTTAATTTAGGAAGTGCGTCTCCTATGCATGAACTATTAATTTCGGAAGTGCGTCTCCTATGAGTGAAAATAAACTTAGGAAGTGCGTCTCCTATGGGTAAAAATAAACTTAGGAAGTGCGTCTCCTATGGGTTAAACTTTAATGACTTTAAACTAGGAAGTGCATCTCCTATGAGTGAAATCTTAATTCAGGAAGCGCGTCTCCTATGCATGAAAATAAACTTAGGAAGTGTGTCTCCTAGAGGTAAAATAAACTTAGAAAGTGCGTCTCCTATGGGTAAAAATAAACTTAGGAAGTGCGTCTCCTATGGGTAAAACTTTAATGACTTTAAAATGTGTATCCTATGAGTGAAATCTTAATTCAGGAAGTGCGTATCCTATGCATGAAAATAAACTTAGGAAGTGCGTCTCCTAGAGGTAAAATAAACTTAGGAAGTGCGTCTCCTATGGTTAAAAATAAACTTAGGAAGTGCGTCTCCTATGGGTAAAACTTTAATGACTTTAAACTAGGAAGTGCGTCTCCTATGATTGAAATCTTAATTTAGGAAGTGCGTCTCCTATGCATGAACTATTAATTTCGGAAGTGCGTCTCCTATGAGTGAAAATAAACTTAGGAAGTGCGTCTCCTTATGCATGAAAATCTTAATTTAGGAAGTGCGTCTCCCTTTTCCTCTTAAACCATTTCCTTTTTCCTGAATTATTTTCTTGCAGAACTGCTTCCCTTAAAAATCGTGTTGTCTTCCAACGAAAATGTTGGGGATAACACTATTGGAAATTATTTACTTACCTGTTGGGGATAAAAATGTTATCAGCTGGGGATAATGATGTTGAGGATAACACTGCTCGGGGATTTTCATTTCTTCAAAACTGGTGCTTCACTCTTCTGAAGGCTGCTGGGGATGACACTGGCCTTTTGCTTTTCTGAACACAAGTTTCATCCTTTTTGTTCTGTCCGCTAGGGATACAACTCCTTTCATTGAAACTTGTTATTTTCTTTCTTTCTGCACTGCTGGGGATAATACAGGTTCAAGGACCACTTCCCTTAAAACTAGCGTTATCTTTTTTCTTCCCCAAATGGATACCTGTCTTCCAGAAAATTTTCCAAATGAAAGGAAAATTTTCTGCCCCAGTTTGATTATCTTCCTTGTGGCATGCCTTTCCGCCATCAACGCCATTTCCTTTTCCTGTTTCAAATCAAAGAAAATTTATTAGTTTAAAAACACGATGGTTGGTTGTGATGCTCCTGCTGGGGATAGTTCTCCATCTCTTTCCCTGCTATGTATTTCATTGTCAAAACTTGCTGGGGATGTTATTATTTGCCGGGGATGACATTCCTACTAAGGATAGTTTTTTCCTTTTCTTGCTTCCCCACCCTGCTTGAGGATCTTGCATGTTTTACTGATGAACCATTTTCTTTGTTCATCCTTGTTACTGGAAATTCCTTTTCTGCTGGGGTATCTCCCCTTCTTTTGTGGCATATCTAAGGAACAGGCATTTTCCTGACCTTTGAGTCTCACTAGCCTTGGCCTTGAAGTGGTTAACCTTCTCTTTTTGATGGAGGTATCCCCCTGCTGATCCACCCATTTGTCAATTTCCTCTTGCTGGGGAATATCCTTCTGGACACTAGCCTTGCGTTTGTTCCCTCCTGACTTATACCACTTGGGTGTACCAATCAGATTCTGTCTTGCATAATTGGAAAGTTGATGGCAAATTTTGAAGTCATTTCTAATTTGTTCTGACCAAACAGACTCAACTGGGAAATTTTTTATGAAAGAAGAACGATCAAAGGAAACAAAAATAAAAGACAAACAAAATATGACTTTCTAACAAAAGAAACTATAAAATAAAACCCTATCAAATACGGATACCGACTCTAATGGTCATGACATGCACATATGGCCTATCCTCCGTTGTCAATTGTCCTTCAAGATTTCTGTCTGGTGATTTCCATCTAATTCTCAATCTTTATTCGACTTGTAGTGCCCGAAGGGTTTTCACTATCAAGCCTCTCTCATTTTGATTTTTCTCTCAGCTTTCATCGCCTTATGGTGCCCGTGAAGGTTTTTACCGATAAGACTCTCTCGTTTGTATTACTCTTCAGCTAGGGATTGAGGGTGTTACCTCTAAGACTCTCTCATATTTCTTCTGCTGGAAATCGGAGTCTTTTCTGCTTAGAATCAGAGTGTTATGTTCTGATAGGACTCTCTCACTCGCCTGACGTGGCATCTTTTGAAGACTGGTCGGAAGGTCTTTCTTTGGACCGTAATGTGGGATTTGGATAGGGCTATAAAAAGAGGGTATTAAAGGCTCAAAACAATTCAACTTTGGGTTCACAATTTACAACTTTCGGACCCAGATTTATTTATTATAAACACAATTATTTGCCCCAGTTTCTTGCTTGGGGATTTTTTAGTTTTATTCACTCTATGACCGAGCCGTGAGGCGCCTACGTATCCTCTTTGAGGAATCAGGTCATACGTAGTTCCCAATTCCTTGTTGTTCTATTTCCTTTTTACTTTTTTTCATTTTTTTTTGTTTTCTTTTTCCTTTTTTTTTACCTTCCACATTTATGTTTCTAATTTTTGCTACTGATTCCGAAAGAGGGGTATGAAAGAAATTAAAATAAGGTTCAAAGGGTTGACGATGGATAAAGTATTTGGATAGCAGAACAAAATGCCTCCGTCATTCCAATCGTCAAAATATGCCAAGTGCCAACAACACAATTAGATATTTGCTATATCTTTAAAGCCCTGTTGGGCAACACTCTTATTTTTATTACCATGAACAACCCCCATCTAAACATGGCCAACTTGCCTGCAACGATTTTCTTTTTTCTTGCCCCAGTTTCACATGGCTCGGGCTCCAAATGATCTCAAACCATTCTTATTTCCTTTAAATGTCTCGATCACCTCCAAATGGTTTTATGATGAACATTTAAGATTAGGTCCAAATTGTGCGTGCATGCCATGTCACTAGAATCAGCGTTTGAACAAAAGAAAAATCTAAAGATAAAAAGAACTAAACAAAGAAGATGATTGGGGGTAACAAAAGATTGAAAGCTTCATTAGACTAACGGCGAATCGGTTCAATAATGAAACAAGCAGAACAAACCAAAGTATAACCCTGAAAAAAACTGGACAAGACTAAGAACACTGTTATGACAAAAATAGAAGGATAAGAGGGTTTGACCACAAGACAAAATCCGGATTACAACCCTAAAAATAATCCAGACAACAGAAATGACAACAACATAAGCCACCAAGAACTCCACTCTGATTGATCAAGAGATGGAGCTTCATTCCAACTACCAAGCACGGCATGCATCTTAGCCACTAAGTTCTACATCTATATTGTCAAGCCCATTACCAACTTCAATATCATCAACTTCAGGCAATAAGTTCTCAAGAGGATTCGCATGCTCCTCGTCACTGTCATTGATCACAATTGCCCCTTCTTGAATCAATCTTTCTACTTCCTTTTTCAAAGAACGACAATCTTCAATGCTCTGCCCTTGGACGTTAGAGTGGTACATGCATCGAACAGCAGGATCAAATCCTTTTGCATATGGATCTGGAGTATAGCCAAGGAGCGGCTCAATCAGGCCAGAATGCTTTAACTTCTCAAACAAGCTTGTGTAGGACTCCCCAATTGGCGTGAAACTATTTCTTTGCCTTTGCTTCCCTTCCTGCCCTTGTTTTCTTAGGTTGTTGGGTGCTCGAGCATGTTGTGAAGGCAAGAGTGCATTATGCGGTGCTGGTGCTAGCCATAGGGAGTGACTTGGCGGTTGGACATATGGCCGGACATTGTGCGGATGATAATATTGAGGTGAGTTATATGGAACTCGGGGATATGTTTGGGCGTGATGGATGGAAAACTGTGGTTCTGGTGGGTAGTGGGGTTGTGGAGGTCTGGGTTGGTAGTAAGGTGAAGGACCTCTAGATCTGGGCCGAGTACCTTCTTCGACTATTGCGACTTCTTCCCCCTTCTTCTTCCCGAGCATACCTCCCGTGCCACTATGGAAGGCCCGAGTGGTGGCCTTGATTTCCGAATAACTCATTATCTTATTGGACTTGAGTCCTTCTTCAATCATTCCGCCCATTTTTATGACTTCATTGAAAGATTTTCCAACTGATGTCACCAGGTGACCAAAGTAAGTTGGCTCCAAAGTCTGCAAAAAGTAATCCACCATTTCACTTTCCTTCATTGGGGGATCTACCTTTGCTGCCTGTTCCCTCCAACGGAACCCAAATTCCCTGAAGCTCTCTCCATGCTTTTTCTCTAGCTTTAACAATGTAAGGCGGTCAGGGACGATCTTAAGATTATATTGGAAATGATCGGCAAATGCTTGCGCCAGGTCATCCCAGGTGTACCACCTGCTGGGATCCTGCCTTGTATACCATTCCAACGCAGACCCGCTTAAACTCTGACCAAAATAGGCTATCAGCAGCTCATCTTTCCCACCTGCCCCTCTCATCTTGCTACAAAACCCTCGCTAGATGTGCCATTGGATCACCATGTCCCTCATATAGATCAAACTTTGGCATTTTGAATCCCGCCGGCAATTGAACATCGGGGAAGGGACACAAATCTTTGTAAGCCACACTGACTTGGCCGCCCAACCCATGCATATTCCTGAAGGACTGCTCCAGGCTTTTCACTTTACGAAGTACTTCATCCTGCTCCAAACTCTTAGCCGGCCTCTCAGTTTCTGACGGGAGCTCAAAGTGGGGATTATAAACAAGTGGCCCAGGTGCTTTGAATGTCGTTCAGGGGGGAAATGTTGGTATTCGTGAGCCTGAAACATCGGCTCATTGGCAGATCTTTGTAGCGTGGCTGGTGGGGGTGCCACGAAAACAGGGGTAATTGGTGGTGGAGGGTTCTGTTTGAGTGGCGGAGCTGGGGGATCATAGGGATTTCTTCCCTGATAGTAGTGGTAACTTGGGAAGCTTGTCGAAGGGCCATGGGGAGGGTATTCCGGAGTTTGTACCGGTGGGAGAGTAGGAGTAATGGGAAGGGTTGGTATTTGTTGCACCCTAGCCCGTGCTAGGTGCATTTCTTTCATCTCTTGTCTCAACCTTTCTACTTCCTCTATTAGCATTTGATTTTCCATCTTTTTCTCTTCAATACCTTTCTCCGAGTTGGACATGCTTTTTGATATGAGCCTTTTAGATCTTGCTTGGTAATGGTGATCTGTCGGTACGTTCTAATGAGCTAACTGTTTGAAACTTCTGGAAAACAACAAACTTGTCAGCGTTAGAGCTTTAACACATATTGCAATTGCAATGTACCTAGGATGTTTGACCATTTCTATCATGCATTTTCCTCTTTTATTTTTTTCTTTTTAGTTGTGGTCAAATCTTATGGAGATTGCCTACGTATCATGACCCCGCATGAATTAGACCGTGCGTAGTTCGCGCTTGGCAAACAATCAATAAAACACATTTTTGTTTTTTGGAATTTTCATTTTTTTCATAATAAAACAAACATTTATTTTAGAAGAAAGGTTTAAAAACTGATAAAACTAAAAGACTTTGACGAAAAGACAAACTACAGACTCGAAAATTAAATAACAGACATACTCTAATCAAGAGAATTACAAACTCAAAACAATAGCCAACTTCCATTCACTATTTGCCAATTTTAAATGGCTGTTTTTTTTTGCAAGCGTGGCCCTTTCCCAATTTTCACATGAATTTTGAGGCTGCGGAGGATTAATTTGCAAACTTGTCTGTTCTTTTACGAAAATAGCCCTTTGACAACTGAAAGATACTCTAAGGCTATCCGGCAAGAACGGTTTAAAACACCGCTAAAATTGGTTTGACTTATTTTGACCGAAAATTCAAACGACATTTACTTGCCACTGACTCTTTTTATTATTTTTTTTTCAAATTAAAATAATATACATGATTTTGCAAACACGGCCTTTCAGCACCTCGGGGACGAAGATTTTAAGGTTGCGTTAGCTAATTGACCAAAAATCCTAAAAATGACCAAAAGTGGCCGTTTATGCAAAGTCAGCCTTTCGGCGTCCCTCTTTGGGAACATTCGGCCATATTTGACAAAAGCTGTATCACCCAACTTATTTATGACAAAATTAAAAGTTTGATTTTTTTTTTCTTTTCCGAATTAAAACAAAAGACATGGTATTGCAAACACGACCTTTCAGCACCTCGGGGACGAAGATTATAAGGCTGTGAGGGTCAATCGACCAAAAAATCTACAAAATGACCCAAAAGTGGCCGTTTATGCAAAGTTGACCTTCCGGCGTCCCTTTCGGGAACATTCGGCTATTTTTGAAAACGGCATCATTCAACTTATTTACGACGAAAATTAATTTCAACATTTTTGCATAAAAGGGGAGGTTGGACCCGATAAGGGTTGCCTACGTATCTCATATCCGGTGAGAATCAAACCCGCGTAGTTCGGTTTAATAAAAACAAACTACATTTGTAAATGAAACAAACTATTTTTATTCTATTGAAAAACAAGTAAACTATATATTTTTTTTATTTTAAGAATAAAACACATATTTTTTTTTAATTAAAAAAAACACACTATTTTTTTTTATTCAAAAAAACATATTTTCTTTCTTTTTTTCTGTAAAATAAAATTCTCCATATTAAAAACTGGTCAGCATGCAAGTTTGAAGCAAATAAATGCGTAAAACAAACAGGATGCAATAGGATGGTCTTTTCATTTCAGGTCGCCTGTCCTAGATGGACCCAACCCCTGTGTTGAGTCCCCTAAGTCGAATGCAACATGATGCAAACAAACGTTCCTACTAGGGATCCGACATGAGGCTTTGTTATTCTAGGTTTAAAAACCTGGGTTTATTGTTCTAAACCTGGCTTACCCTAGTGGACAACTGGGGCTGAGGAGGGGGCGACGTAACGGGAGCACTAAAGTCTGCCCGGCCTTGTCACTTGCCCAACACTCACTTATTTGGAATAATTTTTGAAAAGCGGGCTACGCGAACGTATGCACCATTTTTAGAACTCGGAAGGAAGTAGGGTTTCGGCACAGTTTATATATACAGTTCAAATAATATCAAAGCGGTAAAAATCATCATTTTGCACATTAAGCATTTATCATATAAAAATATCAGATAATAAACAAAGCCAAATACAACAATTATTCTAAGCTCGAATTTCTAACCCTGAACCAGTGGTTCTGGGTTAAGGCTCCCCAACAGAGTCGCCAGAGCCGTCACTTCCGCGCCGCGGGAGCACGAGGGAGTTTTTCCAATTAAAGGACAATCGAAACGGGATTTATTTAATTAATTCGGAGTCGCCACTTGGGAGATTTATGGTGTCCCAAGTCACCGGTTGAATCCCGAATCGAGGAAAAGAATGACTCTATTTAACAGTCCGCGAACCAGATATCCGAATAAGGAATTCTAAGAACTCCAATAATAATAATACTGAACAAAATACTGACACTCCCAAAGATCCGGAGTCACAAGTCTAGAGCCTCTAACAAAACCCAACAGAAATAGAGAGTACGATATAGAAGTACTCAAGTCTGAATACAAAATATACAATAACAACTGGAATGAGAGGAGAAGCTAGGCTCTGCGAACGTAGGCAGCTACCTCAGCAACTCGATGTGACAATGTAAACGTTGGAGATGTCCGTCTACTGCTCCTGTGTACTTGAATCTGCACACAAAAGGTGCAGGGAGTAGGGGTGAGTACTAAGTACTCAGTGAGTAACAAATATATACATGTAGCTGACAGTAAGAAATCCACAAAAATACCACAAAATGAAGCTACACTACAGTCTGAATCTCCTACGAACTAGCAACAACAATACAATACAGCTACCACAGAGTAATTCAACAAATACAGATGCAATGCAATGCACATAACCGCTACGGCGTGTAGCCCGATCCAATTTAACGTCGACGCGCTCACTGGGGGTGTGTACAGACTCCGGAGGGGCTCCTACAGCCCAAGCGCAATACTGCTGCGGCGTGCAGCCCGATCCTCATATCAACCACTGCGGCGTGCAGCCCGATCCCATGCTCAGTCCACAATAAGCAATTAAGTCACAAAACAATTCATTTTCCTTAATTCAGTTCTCAATTCATAATTTATGAAAAATACTTTAACTTTATTAAATTTGTAAAAGCCGGTGACTTAGCATTTCAAAAGTGTGATTTCAATTTCCAGGACTGAGATCAGTGATTTAATCAATTTTAGCTATCACATAAATATTGTCCTCTAAGGATGCTACAGATCGGCACAAGGCCCCAAACAAGGCTTACAGCCCACAAATATAGCAAATACAGTGTATTTCCAACACTAACATCATATTATTCATTCCTGGGATGGACCAAGTCTCAATCCCCAATCACAATCAATCCCGCACCTGCCACGGTGTGCGAGCCACGCCCTATTAGCGTCACAATGTGCTAAGCCGGGGCTATTTGTCACGCCCCAAATCGAGGAACATGACCGGCGCCTGACCAGGTTGCCCCAGTCAAGCGGACCTGGGTGCCTTTCATTCCCACGCGTTACCCCTGTGGTGACTGTTTCTCATTAACCAAATATATTACTAATCATAATTGATTTCACATTAAACAAATAAAACGATACGAGTGATTCATTAACAAGACTTCAATTTTTTTACAACGCCCGACATAACACCATATATATATACATAAGACCGGAGTCCCACAGTTTACATGTCTACAGAGCCTCTAGGATACAAAAGGGAGATACAATACTTGCCGGTAACAAGGCTCCGGCTATACCTTACAAAACCAAAATGAAATCTAAACCGAGTGGCATGAACCACACAAGGCCCCGAGGAAGAAAGGGCTCACCAAAACGGGCAGTGGAAGGAGAAGGATACTACTGCCGATGAGCTGAAGTGCCTGCTACTGATCCACCTACAATCATGACACGAATGTAGCGCCCGGCAAAAGGGACGTCAGTACACTTAAATTGTACTGGTATGTATGGACAAACTTTGTCCCAAGTAAACTCAAGCCATTAAATTACATCAACAATTAATTAAGCCAACCAACCATGTTTCCACATTTTCCTCATTTCAAATAATTCTCACACAAAGCACCTTCTACAATCAACCAATTTAACAATAACCAATCAATCACGTAAAGCACAAGTAGTCAAACAAAGGGGCAATCAGTGCCCCACAGGTTGCAAACTCTCCTGCCGTCTCCTTTCACAATTTCACATTATTGATTTATGTATCAATTTTCAATAGCGATTTCGATCGCTTTCCATCCTTATTGCCCCCGACCACCCTTATTACCTCGGCCACCCTTATCACCCCAACCCACACCTTATTTCCCCACGTTGCGGCGCGCAACACGACCCCGCCTTACAGTTGAAAACACAACAATTTCAAACAGGAGATAAGGTACTACACACAATTTCAACAAGTTCAAATAAGCAACTTACACATTGGTTCATGTTCTCAATTTCTTCTCAATTCAATATCACAACCATGTTACAATATTTCCACAATTCAAGTGTTTCATCTCTTTTCACAATAAACCAATTCTCAAGTGTTTCGTTTGTTTTCCACAAGGTGCCATATAGGCCATCATAGTCATTATTCACAATTCTTTTGCCAAATTAAACTCCCATTTTACATCACTCATAGCTTGACAACAAACTTTGAATATCCAACAACAACATCAAGAATTTCACACAATTTGTCAATTTAACACGAAACAAACAAACTTCACACATATAGGCGATTTCACAAGAATCAAAATTAGCCATACATACCTGGTGATGATTTTTCCTCCTACTTTATGCTTACCCAAGATATCCTACTCTTGCCAACCTTGTTCTTGAAGACTCTTACTTCTACTCACTTCTTTTTACTAGAAATCAAGTTCAATAACCATGCATGAGTGTAAAAATTCTATTTTTAAAAGCTATTATATGCAAACCTCTCTTTACCCAATTAAAACTGAAAATCAAAGAAAATAGTTAGGGTTTTTACCTTGAAAATATTGGGGAAGTTGAATCCTTGCCCTAGAATCCCTTGGAATTAAGTAGTTGGAACAATCTTTGAAGATGAAGAACTTATCTCTCTAAAAACCCTCTCTTCTCTCTCTAATTTTGGTGAGATGATATGATAAAATGAAGAAGAAAGTGTGTTATATTAAAGAAGGGATCGGGTCAAAATGTTACAAAAATCTGGGCCGGGGTCAAATATGCGGTCACTATGCGACCGCAGAATCAACATGCGGTCCGCATAGTGACCGCAGAATTGCCCCAAATTTTACAAGGTTCTGTTAAGGAATGCGGCCAGAATGCGGTCCGCATGTTTGATCCGCGGTCGCAAAATGCACCGCAGATTTGACATGCGATCGCATATCGACCGCACATTTGACACGATTTTAGGCAACTCTCTGGAACGATTTGCGGCAAGAATGCGGTCCGCATGTCAGGTTTGCGGTCGCATTCTTGACCGCAGATTTGACATTTTTCTGGAAAATTTTATTCTCAACATTTTGAAACTTAAATCACTACCAAGGGTCCGAACCGCGGCTCGCAAGCTCGCCGCGAAGAATTCTACGCATTCCTAACACATCACGGTGTGCGAGCCACGCCCTATTAGCGTCACAATGTGCTAAGCCGGGGTTTCGAACCCTCAAGCTACAATATACACAAACTACTCACCTCTAGCCGGTCGTAGAATCGTCCGCGATGCCTTTTCCTTTGAATTTCGATGCCTCGTGTGTAGAATCTAGTCAAATAACAATAATTATATCAATTACGGGTCAAAGAATCATAACCCACTTCAATTTATATGAAATTCGCAAAATTACACTAAGTTGGTAAAACCCGACCCCGGGCCCCACTGCTCGGAAAATTCCGAAATTAGTACCAACGCGATCCTTATCTCGCCACGAGTCCGTGCATATAAAATTTATCGAAATCGGAGTTCAAATGGCCTTCCAAATCCAAAAATCCCGTTTTTAATACTTAGGCCACATTTCTTCAAGATTTCAACCCAATTTCATGAAGATTGATGTTAATACTACCATAAATTGATGTTTTTGAGTCAAGAATCTTACCTCCGACGAATACCCGATGACTTCTCAGTGATTTCCTCGAGTTTTCTTCTCTCTAGGGCTCAAATGTGTGTTTTGGGTTAATGAACCCGTAACTCTCTGTTTCTGGATTAAATTCACTGCCAGAACTATTTCTTCTACGCGATCGCGATCTTCTTCACGCGATCGCGATGCTCAAAATCTCGGCCTCACGCGATCGCGACATCCTTCACGCGATCGCGATGCACAATCACCCTGCTTCACGCGATCGCGTCCATAATCCTGCGATCGCGTAGCTCATTTCCCCTGGACCCATTTCTTTCTTCTACGCGATCGCGTAGATAAGCATGCGATCGCGATGTACACCCGTTTAATTCTACGCGATCGCGACTGGTTACCCTGCGATCGCGATGCCCTAGCCCCCGGCTCTACGCGATCGCATCCCCCTCCCCGCGATCGCGGAGAGCAAATGTCTGCTGCGTTTATGACAGCAATCAGGTTTTCTCTTTTCTTCCAAAAATGGTCCGTTTGGACCCCCGGATTCATCCCGAGACCCCCGGGACCCCAACGAAAACCACCAACATACTCCAAAACATGATACGAACTTGTTCCAATCATAAAAACACCATACTAAACATCAAAATCTCCATTTACTCACGGATTCAAGCCTAAGTTTCTTCAAAACTTTCAAAACTAACATTCAATCCAAAACCCGATCAAACGATGTCCGAATGAACTGAAAATTTGCAGACATATCCAAAATCACATAACGAAGCTACAGAAATTGTCGGAATTCCATTCCGACCCCCGGATCAAAATATCACCTACCATCCGGTTTTCGCCAAAATTCAACATTCGCCAATTCAAGCTTAAAACTACACGGGACCTCCGAATTCAATTCCGATTGTTCTCCTAAGTCATAAATGATCCCCCGGAACTAGTCGAATCATCGGAATCCGGTTCCGAGCACTCTAACTCAATAGTCAACTCTTGGTTGACTTTTCATTTTCAAGCTTTCTTCAAACATGCTATTTGTTTCATTTTCAATCCAAATCACTCCTAACTCACCCCGATATACTCTAATACTGTTTTAAAAGCATAATATATGTAAATGCAAGGTAACGGGGTGGTAAATTCCCGTAACGACGGGCCGGGTCGTTACATTCTCCCCAACTTAAACAAACGCTCGTCCGCGAGCGGGTTAAGAAACATACCTGGAGTATCAAACAAGTGTGGATATCTGCTTCGCATCTCCTGCTCGGTCTCCCAAGTTGCTTCCTCCACGGGACGACCTCTCCGCTGCACTTTCACTGAAGCTATATCCTTAGATCTCAGCTTACGAACCTGTCGACCCAAAATGGCTACTGGTTCCACATCATAAGTCAAATCCTCATCTAGCTGTATCGTGTTGAAGTCCAACACATGAGACGGGTCTCCGACATACTTCCGGAGCATAGATACATGGAACACCGGGTGAACTCCCGACAAACACTGGGTGGCAAAGCAAGCATATAAGCCACCTCCCCAACTTTCCTAAGCACCTCAAAAGGTCCGATAAACCTTGGGCTCAACTTCCCTTTCTTTCCAAACCTCATAACACCCTTCATAGGCGAAACCTTCAGCAACACCTTCTCACCTACTAAATAAGACACATCTCGGACCTTCCGGTCTGCATAACTCTTCTGACGCGACTGAGCTGTGCGAAGTCTCTCCTGAATCACCTTCACCTTATCTAAGGCATCTTGGACTAACTATGTCCCTAACAACCTAGCCTCGCCGGGCTCGAACCAACCAACTGGAGACCTACACCGCCTCCCATATAAAGCTTCATACGGTGCCATCTGAATGCTGGACCGATAGCTATTATTGTAAGCAAACTCCGCCAAAGGCAAATAATCAGCCCATGAACCACCAAAATCAATAACACAAGCACGCAACATGTCCTCCAATATCTGAATAGTACGCTCAGACTGCCCATCCATCTGTGGATGAAATGCTGTGCTCAACTCTACCTGTTAACCCAACTCTCGCTGAAATGACCTCCAGAACTGAGATGTGAACTGGGTACCTCTGTCTGATATAATAGAAATGGGAACTCCATGCAATCTCACTATCTCACGGATGAATATCTCTGCCAACCGCTCTGAGGAATAAGTAGTACACACTGGGATGAAGTGAGCCGACTTGGTCAACCTATCCACCACCACCCAAACTGAATCGAACTTCCTCATTGTCCAAGGGAGTCCACTAACAAAGTCCATAGTAATCCTTTCCCACTTCCACTCAGGAATATCAATACGCTGGAATATACCACCAGGTCTCTGATGCTCATACTTGACCTGCTGACAGGTTTAGACACCGAGCCACGTGGCTCACAATATCTTTCTTCATCTTTCTCCACCAGTAATGTTGCTTCAAATCCTGATACATCTTCGCGGCTCCTGGATGAATAGAATACCGCGAGCTATGGGCCTCCTCAAATATCAACTCACGAAGGCCATCAACATTGGGCACACATATCCGGCCCTGCATCCGCAATACACCCTCACTATCAATAGTGACATCTATAGCATCATCATGCTGAACTCTGTCCTTAAGGACAAGTAAGTGTGGATCATCGTACTGGCGCTCTCGAATACGATCATATAAAGAAGAACGAGCTACTACACAAGCCATCACCCGACTGGGCTCAGAAATATCCAGCCTTACCATCTGATTAGCTAACGCCTGAACATCAGCTGCTAGGGGTCTCTCCCCAACTGGAATATACGCCAAACTGCCCATACTAATAGCCTTCCGGCTCAATGCATCAGCCACTACATTGGCTTTCCCGGGATGATACAAGATAGTAATATCATAGTCTTTAAGCAATTCAAGCCATCTCCGTTGCCTCAAATTTAGATCTTTTTGCTTAAACAAATGCTGAAGGCTGCGGTGGTCTGTATATACATCACAAGATACACCATATAGATAATGCCTCCAAATCTTCAAGGCATGAACAATAGCAGCTAACTCCAAATCATGAACGGGGTAGTTCTTCTCGTGGGGCTTTAGCTGACGAGAAGCATATGCAATAACTCTACCCTCCTGCATCAACACACAACCGAGTCCAACTCTGGAAGCATCACAATACACCGTATATGACCCTGAGGCTGATGGTAACACAAGTACTGGAGCCGTGGTCAAAGCCTCCTTGAGCTTCTGAAAGCTCTCTTCACATTCATCGGACCACACAAATGGAGCATTCTTCTGTGTCAGCTTAGTCAACGGTGAAGCAATAGATGAGAAATCCTGAACAAACCGACGGTAATAACCTGCCAAACCGAGAAAACTACGAATCTCTGTAGCTGAGGAAGGTCTGGGCCAGTTCTGCACTGCCTCGACCTTCTGAGGATCAACCCTAATACCATCACTGGACACTATATGTCCCAGAAAACCCACAGTATCAAGCGAGAACTCACACTTAGAGAATTTTGCATAAAGCTTCTCTTCTCTTAACCTCTGCAATGCCACTCTCAAATGCTGTGCATGCTCCTCCTGGCTGCGTGAGTATACCAGGATATCATCAATAAACACAATCACAAAGGAATCAAGGTACGGCCGAAATACACTATTCATCAAGTGCATGAATGCTGCTGGGGCATTAGTCAACCCGAAAGACATCACCAGGAACTCGTAGTGCCCATATCGCGTCCTGAACGCTGTCTTCATAATATCCGAGTCCCTGATCTTCAACTGATGATAGCCCGATCGAAGATCAATCTTAGAAAATACACTAGCTCCCTGTAGCTGATCAAATAGGTCCTCGATACGAGGTAATGGGTACTTATTCTTCACTGTTACCTTGTTCAGCTGCCTGTAATCAATGCACATTCTCATTGTGCCATCTTTCTTCTTTACGAACAACACCGGTGCACCCCAAGGTGACACACTCGGACGAATGAAACCCTTATCTAAGAGTTCCTGAAGTTGTTCCTTCAATTCTTTTAACTCCGCTGGTGCCATGCGATAGGGAGGAATAGAAATGGGCTGAGTGCCCAACACCAAGTCAATACCAAAGTCAATATCTCTGTCAGGCGGCATGCCTGGTAGGTCTGCTGGAAATACATCCGGAAACTCCCTCACAATGGGGACCGAATCAAGACTGGGTGTCTTAGCCTCAACATTTCTAATGAAGGCTAAATAAGATAAACAACCCTTGCCAATCATTCGTTGGGCCTTTATATAAGAAATCACCTTGTTAGACACATAATCAGTCAAGCCACGCCACTCGATCCTCAGATTACCTAGAATAGCTAGTGTGACCGTCTTGGCATGACAATCGAGAATCGCATGGTAAGGAGATAGCCAATCCATGCCTAGAATCAACATCGAAATCTACCATGCCCGGTAGTAATAAATCAACTCGGGTCTCCGGACCCCCAATAGTAATAATACAGGATCGATATACCTGATCCACAACAACAGTATCCCCCACTGGGGTAGGACACGTGTACGGGCAAAGCAAGAATACCACGGGTCATACCCAAATGATGTGCAAAATAAGTAGAGACATAAGAATAGGTGGATCCGGGATCAAATAAGACAGAAGCATCCTGTGGCGGACTGAGATAATACCTGAAATAACCGCATACGAAGCACTAGCATCCTTCACTGTCCGGAAGAGCATAGAAACGAGCACGGCCTCCACCGGTGCGATCCTCGCCCCTAGGGCGACCTGCGGATGCACGGCCACCGGTCCTAGGCGGCCCGTGCGGCGGCGAAGAAACGAGGGTAGAAGACGAAGGCTGATCCCTCGGCTGAGACCGCTTACGAAGCCACGGAGGACACTCTCTCCCGATATGGCCCAAATCACCGCACTCAAAACAACGGCCCGAAGATGGAAGAAGGGGCTGCCGAGGACCCCTCGCTACGGATGAATCCTGTGCTGAGGAAACGGGGAGCGAGCTACGAGGCTGGAAGAGCACTCGGTGCGGGCGACTCTGCTGGCGGCCTGCGCGACCACGATAACCCTGCGCGCCTTGACGACCACGATCGGATGAAACCCCGGCTGGACTCTGTACGTCCGGAGCGATGAGATACGAAAGAGCGACCTGCTGCTATGCTGAAATTGGCCCCTAGACGGAGCACCAGTGTAACTGCCAGTGCCACGAGGCCTCTTAGCCTCTCTCTCCTCTCGCTCTCTGCGGCGATGTGTCTCAATGTGACGGGCAGCATCAACCACCTCCTCAAAGGTAACTGTCGAAACTCTCTCCCTGGTCGTCAATATGCGGATGGGATAAATAAGGCCATCGATAAATCTCCAAATCCTCTCTCTGTCTGTAGGAACCATCCACATGGCATGACGGGCCAACTGTGTGAATCTCATCTCGTACTGATTAACCGTCATCTCTCCCTGCTTCAACCACTCGAGCTGACGTCGCAGCTCCTCTCTCTGAGACTGAGGCACGTTCTTCTCCAAAAATACCGTGGAGAAGTGCTGCCAAGTGAGGGGCACTGCCCCAGCGGACCTACGCCTCTCAAAATCCTCCCACCTGCGAAATGCTGCACCGCGGGCGGAAAGTGGTGAATGAAACTACCGCTTGGACTCTAGAATACCCGCGGTGCGCAGCATGCGGCTGACATCTGTCAAGAAAACCACAGGCATCCTCGCCCTCGGCTCCACTGAATGTCGGGGGCTGTAGCCTCTCAAATCTCTCCAAACGACGCTGCTCGTCGTCGGGCATAGCTGGAACCACATATGCGAGGAGCGCGGTGCAACGGGCGCAGGCGGGCCGAGCGGCTCGGGTGTGTGAGCCACGGGGGTGCGATTCCCTCCCACTGCTGCGAAGAAGATCTTGCGGCGGTAGCGGCAACTACCCATGCCAAGCACTGTGCACTGCTGATAATATACGAGCCAAGGTCTCCACGAAGACCGGTATCACAATAGGCACTTCCGGTGCCGCCTGAAACTGAGCTGCCGGAGCGTTCGCCGTTGGAACACGGTCCTGAGTACGATCGGCCGGTGGGTCGGCGAGTGCTGGTGCTTGCTGCCCTACCTCTACCACGACCACGGCCTGCGGGTGCCAATGGTGGTCGTCCGCCACGTCCGTTAGCTCGTGTTCTCGCCATCTGCGAGAGAATAGAATATGGAAAGATTTAATTTCATGATAACACAAATCGCACGATATGAATTCAAGAAAATGAGGTTTTTCCTAAAGTTTACGTAGCCCTTCGAAGATAGATACGGACGTCTACGTACCGATCTGCGAAAGCCTACTAAACCGGCTCATGACTCGCGAGTCCTAATAACCTAGAGCTCTGATACCAACTTGTCACGACCCAAATCCGGTCGTGATGGCGCCCAACAATCAAGCTAGGCCAGCCGGACCAACAATTTAATTATAACACAATACCAGTCCCCAAATGGACAACCCAAGAAGAATATATGAGTTTAAGAACTCCAATAATAATAATACTGAACAAAATGCTGACACTCCCAAAGATCCGGAGTCACAAGTCTAGAGCCTCTAACAAAACCCAACAGGAAATAGAGAGTACGATATAGAAGTACTCAAGTATGAATACAAAATATACAATAACAACTGGAATGAGAGGAGAAGCTAGGCTCTGCGAACGTAGGCAGCTACCTCGGCAACTCGATGTGACAATGTAAACGCTGGAGATGTCCGTCTACTGCTCCTGTGTACCTGAGTCTGCACACAAAAGGTGCAGGGAGTAGGGGTGAGTACTAAGTACTCAGTGAGTAACAAATATATACATGTAGCTGACAGTAAGAAATCCACAAAATACCACAATATGAAGCTACACTACGGTCCGAATCTCCTACGAACTAGCAACAACAATACAATACAGCTACCACAGAGTAATTCAACAACTACAGATGCAATGCAATGCACATAACTGCTACGGCGTGTAGCCCGATCCCATTTAACGTCGACGGCGCTCACTGGGGGTGTGTACAGACTCCGGAGGGGCTCCTACAGCCCAAGCGCAATACTGCTGTGGCGTGCAGCCCGACCCTCATATCAACCACTGCGGCGTGCAGCCCGATCCCATGCTCAGTCCACAATAAGCAAATAAGTCACAAAACAGTTCATTTTCCTTAATTCCAGTTCTCGATTCATAATTTATGAAAAATACCTTAACTTTATTAGATTTGTAAAAGCCGGTGACTTAGCATTTCAAAAGTGTGATTTCAATTTCCGGGACTGAGATCAGTGATTTAAGCAATTTTAGCTATCACATAAATATTGTCCTCTAAGGACGCTACAGATCGGCACAAGGCCCCAAACAAGGCTTACAGCCCACAAATATAGCAAATACGGTGTATTTCCAACACTAACAACATATTATTCATTTCCGGGATGGACCAAGTCTCAATCCCCAATCACAATCAATCCCGCACCTGCCACGGTGTGCGAGCCACGCCCTATTAGCGTCACAATGTGCTAAGCCGGGGTTTCGAACCCTCAGGCTACAATATACACAAACTACTCACCTCTAGCCGGTCGTAGAATCGTCCGCGATGCCTTTTCCTTTGAATTTCGTTGCCTCGTGTGTAGAATCTAGTCAAATAACAATAATTATATCAAATACGGGTCAAAGAATCATAACCCACTTCAATTTATATGAAATTCGCAAAATTACACTAAGTTGGTAAAACCCGACCCCGGGCCCCACTGCTCGGAAAATTCCGAAATTAGTACCAACGCGATCCTTATCTCGCCACGAGTCCGTGCATATAAAATTTATCGAAATCGGAGTTCAAATGGCCTTCCAAATCCAAAAATCCCGTTTTTAATACTTAGGCCACATTTCTTCAAGATTTCAACCCAATTTCATGAAGATTGATGTTAATACTACCATAAATTGATGTTTTTGAGTCAAGAATCTTACCTCCGACGAATACCCGATGACTTCTCAGTGATTTCCTCGAGTTTTCTTCTCTCTAGGGCTCAAATGTGTGTTTTGGGTTAATGAACCCGTGACTCTTTCTGTTCTGACCTTAACTTCACTGCCACAACTATTTCTTCTACGCGATCGCGATCTTCCTCACGCGATCGCGATGCTCAAAATCTCGGCCTCACGCGATCGCGACATCCTTCACGCGATCGCGATGCACAATCACCTTGCTTCACGCGATCGCGTCCTTCATCCCTGCGATCGCGTAGTACATATTTGCCTGGACCCATTTCTCTTCTACGCGATCGCGTAGATAAGCATGCGATCGCGATGTACACCCGTTTAATTCTACGCGATCGCGACTGGTTACCCTGCGATCGCGATGCCCTAGCCCCCGGCTCTACGCGATCGCATCCCCCTCCCCGCGATCGCGGAGAGCAAATGTCTGCTGCGTTTATGACAGCAATCAGGTTTTCTCTTTTCTTCCAAAAATGGTCCGTTTGGACCCCCGGATTCATCCCGAGACCCCCGGGACCCCAACGAAAACCACCAACATACTCCAAAACATGATACGAACTTGTTCCAATCATAAAAACACCATACTAAACATCAAAATCACCAATTACTCACGGATTCAAGCCTAAGTTTCTTCAAAACTTTCAAAACTAACATTCGATCCAAAACCCGATCAAACGATGTCCGAATGACCTGAAAATTTGCGGACATATCCAAAATCACATAACGAAGCTACAGAAATTGTCGGAATTCCATTCCGACCCCCGGATCAAAATATCACCTACCATCCGGTTTTCGCCAAAATTCAACATTCGCCAATTCAAGCTTAAAACTACACCGGACCTCCGAATTCAATTCCGATTGTTCTCCTAAGTCATAAATGATCCCCGGAACTAGTCGAATCATCAGAATCCGGTTCCGAGCACTCTAACTCAATAGTCAACTCTTGGTTGACTTTTCATATTCAAGCTTTCTTCAAACATGCTATTTGTTTCATTTTCAATCCAAATCACTCCTAACTCACCCGATATACTCTAATACTGTTTTAAAAGCATAATATATTTAAAGGACAATCGAAACAGGATTTATTTAATAATTCAGAGTCGCCACTTGGGAGATTTATGGTGTCCCAAGTCACCGGTTTGAATCCCGAATCGAGGAAAAGATTGACTCTGTTAAATAGTCCGCGTACCAGAAATCCGGATAAGGAATTCTGTTAACCCGGGAGAAGGTGTTAGGCATTCCCGAGTAACGTGGTTCTAGCACGGTCGCTTAACTGTTTATATTCAGCTTGATTATCTGATTTTTAACAAATAGAACTAATGTGCAAATTATCACTTCGAACTGTTTTTATCGCTTTAGAAGAAAATTATAACGTCGTAACAATATATCTCGAATTTCGTCACATAAATGTGTCCGGAATTTTTGATGTATTCCGACTTCATTGGGATTTGGATTGGGGTCACATAAATGTGTACCCGAGTTTAGGGAGGTAATTTTATT
Organism: Nicotiana noctiflora; assembly: GCA_032618575.1. NCBI lineage: Eukaryota > Viridiplantae > Streptophyta > Magnoliopsida > Solanales > Solanaceae > Nicotiana > Nicotiana noctiflora. The sequence goes on along the minus strand of JASVEL010002498.1, from coordinate 23,640 downwards.
AAGTACGTACCTAAAGATGCTAGCGTATTATTATTTTGGGAATGCCGTGAAATTTGCTAAACGACATATCCCGAAATCTAAGCATTTTAACGCATGTATATCTAGGAAGATCCCCTAATTTTATATTGAAACTTGTCTTATTTTGGTAAAAATAAATAAATCTAAAATGACTATATACATTATTTTACCTCTAAATATACAAAAAAAATATCTTAATTAAACAAATATTTGTAAGTGCAAACTTTTATTAATTAAAACCCCGTTTCATGCCATATTTTTAAAATATACATTACTAAAGCCTGAAATGACAAATAGCATAAAATTATATATATCAAAATAAACTAACCATTTTTTTTAATTAAGTAATCATTAATCATTTTTAAAACTCATGGAATTAACTATTAAAAGGATGTCACTAACTGGATTAAACACTGGCCTACATATTGCCTAATAAAATTTGATACAAAGGAATCGTATAAGAAAAATACGTAATTATATATATACATATATATTACTAAGGCTACATTCACAATTATACTGACACGTTTATACAAAATACGTTACTAATAACAGTTAAAGCCGCGAATGAATTAATTGAAACTTACTGTTAACCTCATTTTTTTTAATAATTTATAAAACTAAAATTAATTAATAACCCGCAATCCATTTTTATTATTAAGAAATTTTTTATCGAAATTGGGCGAACGCATATTCCAAATTAATTTTTTAGAAATAAATTTACAATTATATTACGCGAGACGTATATATAATCGTAATACTAATCTAAATCGGCCGTAAGGCAAAGCTATGAGTATTTATCAATTTGTTAAATCTAAATTACGAATCTAATATGAGAGTCATGTAAATTTATTATTGGCACACCTCCATTGTACTCAACTAAGCAACTACAAGTGGAACAAACAATAATTAAAAAGCAAAACTAGATAGGCAAATCATTATAGCCCCTTATTCTAATGGATAGATTAAAAAGCAAATCTGGATAAGCACAATCAGGACCATAACACATTCCCTAGGATCACACAATCACACTAAAAAAAATTTATAAACATTATATGCAATCAAATACCTTATTGACAAAATTGAGAGACAATTCCTTCAAAGACTCCACGTTGGTTCCAACGTAATCAACAACAGCTTCATCACTAAACCTCGACCGGCACCTCGTGCTCGTCAGCTCCAAACGGATCTCACACACGAGCTCTTTATGCTAAGGATTCGACGAAACAACGCTGAATTTTCGATGAAACACAGCTTCGTTCACAACACGGTTTCAACGCTCGACTAACAGACGCGGACTCAAACGGAACCTCACCCCGGACAGAACTTCTCGTTCCCAACTTCTGCCCGTTTTTCTTCTTCTTTTTTTTTCTGTTACATCCCATTTCGTGTGTGTGTTGCTTGGTGTGGTGAGGGAGCTCGTTGGATGGAGACGACTGGTCGTGACAGTAGGTTGTTAGGTTTTTTTCATGGTATTTTGGTCGTGTATCCCTGGTGAAGAAGAAGTTGTCCCTCTTTTGTTTTGTTTTTTTTATCCGTTTGGAGAAGATGATCACACATTGTCTTTTCTTTTTATATTTTTTGTATCTTCTCTCTCCTTCGTCCTCCACCCTTTTGGATATATATCTCATGTCAGAAGAAAATGTCTGCTTGGAGGAAAAGAAAAAGGACCAAAACGTGTGGACCCCTTCCCCCAAATCCGTGAGTGAAATCAGGAAAAGAAATTGTTTCTGTTTCTTTGTGGAAATTATTTCAAGGTGGTGGGCTCCTTAGATGGTAAAGAAGGTATTATTTATTTACTTAAGAGAAAAAAAATGACAAAATGGGTAAGGGATCACGTGAATTGAATTTGAAAGTTGGGCAAAAATCTACTTTCCCTATTTACGTTTCTTTCTCTCTTTTTCTTTAGTTTTCATCCATTCTTTCTCTTTCTTTCACTTTCAATTTCGTCCGTTCTTCTTTTTTTTTTGTCTTTTTTTATTCCTTTCTTTGTTAAAAGAAAAATCTCCCAAAAATATTAACCCCCTTTAACCTCACTAATCCATGTTTTCTCACTCATGTGTCTAGATTTTAGGGTATTGAATATAGATTGTTATGGGCTAGGTATGAAAATTAAGACTAAAATCGGGTAGTTTGAACCCGAATATTATTCTATGCCAGAAATCGAGAATAGGAACACGATTTTATTTGATCAATCCTATGTAAGCAAAAATAACTATTAAAATAGGATCGACAATTAAAACAAAACTATTTTTATATTTTTTAAAATTAAATTAACTAAAAAAATATTAATGAAACTATATATTTTTTTTTAATTTTCGTTTTTTATATAAAAATAAAATATAGAGTATTATTTTTTATATTTTTCAAGTTTAAAATGACTACAACACATTAATAAAACTATATTATTTTTTTTATTTTTTTATTTTTAGGTAAAACTAAAGTAAAATAGTCAAAAATAACTGAGATAGCTATATTAGGTCTAAACTAAATATTTTAGGCTAAAATATAAAAAATCTCGGGGAGTGTCAAAAATCACGCGTTTACAGCTGCCCCTCTTTGAAAACACAAAGAGTTTTCAGACAAAGAACAACTAGACAAGTGTTTTGACTCGACCCTTATTCAAAGAGACTAAACTAAAAAGAAGAGGATGTATCAAGATTTGAAACAAGTACTATTGGTGGAGAAAGATGAAAATGGACATTGTCAAACATGTACGCACGGTGCCTCAGCTGTCGGCGGGTTAAGTACTGAGCGTCGAGCGCGGTGGTGTATTTCACGCATTGTTATTCCTGAGTGGAAATGGGAGAGGATCACTATGGACTTTGTTACTGGACTCCCTCGGACAGCGAGGAAGTTTGATTCTGTTTGGGTGATTGTGGATAGGCTGACCAAGTCAGCTCACTTCATTCCAGTTAGTACTACCTACTCATCTGAGCGGTTGGCAGCGATCTTTATTCGGGAGATTGTCCGGTTGCATGAAGTCCCAGTGTCTATCATATCCGACAGGGGTACTCAGTTAACTTCTCAGTTTTGGAGAGCATTTCAGCGAGAGATGGGTACGCGGGTTGAGTTGAGTACTGCATTTCACCCCCAGACAGACGGGCAGTCTGAGCGCACTATTTTGATCCTGGAAGATATGTTGCGAGCATGTGTGATTGACTTTGGTGGTTCGTGGGATGAGTTCTTACAACTTGCTGAGTTTGCCTACAACAACAGTTATCAGTCGAGTATTCAGATGGCCCCGTATGAGGCATTGTATGGGAGACGGTGTAGATCCCCCGTGGGATGGTTTGAGCCTGGTGAGGATAGATTGATAGGGACTGAGTTAGTCCAGGATGCTCTGGATAGAGCAAAGTTGATCCAGGAGAGGCTTCGTACGGCACAGTCTCGTCAGAAGAGTTATGCGGACCGTAGAGTTCGAGAGCTGTCTTTCATGGTTGGTGACAGAGTATTGTTGAAGGTTTCACCTATGAAGGGTGTCATGAGGTTCGGGAAGAAAGGGAAGTTGAGTCCCAGGTATATTGGCCCTTTTGATATTCTTAGGATGATTTGAGAGGTGGCATATATGCTTGCTTTTCCACCCAGTCTATCGAGTGTTCATCCAATGTTTCATGTATCAATGTTCCGCAAATATGTTGGCGACCCATCGCATGTGTTGGATTTCAGTACTATTCAACTTGATGATGACTTGACCTTTAATGTGGAGCCTATAGCTATATTGGGTCGTCAGATAAGGAGATTGAGATCCAAGGATATTGCATCAGTGAAAGTTCAGTGGAGAGGTCGGACCGTGGAGGAGGCCACTTGGGAGATCAAGCAGGAGGTACGGAGCAGATATCCTCACTTATTTGAGTCTCCATGTATGTTTCTTGACCCGCTCTAGGAAGAGCATTTGCGTAAGAGGGGGAGAATGTGACGACCCGGCCCGTCGTCACGGGAATTACCACCCTATTATGTTGTAATTACATGTTTTATGCTTTTATATCGGTGTTAGAGTCTATCGGGTGAGTTAGGAGTGATTTGGATTGAAAATGAGGCATATAGCCTTTTTGAAGGAAACTTGAATAAGGAAAGTCAACCGGAGTTGACTATTTGGTTAGAGGGCTCGGAATTGAATTCTGATGATTCGGTTAGTTCCGGGAGGTGATTTGTGACTTAGGGGAGTAATCGGAATTGAATTTGGAGGTCCGGTGTAGAAATAGGCTTGAATTGGCTAAGGTTGAATTTTGGCGAAATCCGAACGGTAGGTGAGATTTTGATCCGGGAGTCGGAATTGAATTCCGACAGTTGCAGTGGCTCCGTTAGGTGATTTTGGATATGTCCGCAAATTTTCAGGTCATTCGGACGTCGTTTGGTTGGGTTTTTGATTGATTGTGTAATTCGGAATGTTTTAAGGAATTTAGGCTTGAATTCGACGTGAATTATGGGTTTTGATGTTGTTAGACATGTTTTGAGGATTGGAACAAGTTCGAATAAGGTATTAGGATGTGTTGGTGTGTTTGGATGAGGTCCCGGGGGCCTCGGGGTGTTTTCGGATGGATAAACGAGAGAAAATATGGAAAATTGCAGACCTGGTGCACTGGTTCTGTTGTTTTCGCTCCTGCGGAAATGGGAGCGCAGGAGCGAATCTGCAGGAGCAGACAATGAGACGCAGAAACAGAGTCGACCACTGAAGCGGAGCCTGGCCCGCAGAGGCGGCTTCGCTGGTGCGAGAGGGCGATCGCAGAAGCGGTCTTGAGGCGTGATGGGGAAGTCCACAGAAGTGGGTGATTGATCGCATAGGCGAGTCCGCAGGAGCGGAATCTTGGTCGCAAAAGCGGAACATTCCGCAGGAGCGGAAGACTTTCCGCAGAAGCGACCCGCAGGAGCGGTCCGTGTATCGCAGAAGCGAAAATCGCAGTGAGTTAAGTTGTATCGAAGTTAGAAAATTTCGAAACATTTCACACATTTGGGTCCCGGCTTTAGAGGCGATTTGGGCGATTTTGAAGAGAAACTCAAGGGAAATCATCGGGTAATCAACTATGGACTTAAACTATGATTAGTATTGATAATATTATGCAATTATATCATGAAAATGGAGGAATTTGGGGTGATTCATGGAAGATTTAACCCTAGGCTTGAACTTTAGAAAATCAAGGTTTTGAATGGGCAAATGGAGTCCGAATTTGGTAAAATTGATATGCTTAGACTCATATTGAGATGAGGGTTCCGAATATGTGACTTTTGTAATTTTTTGAGAAGCGTACCGAAAGTCGGGTTTTGGCAACTTTGCCATTTTTGGTGTAAATCGAATTGTATTGATTGGGTGTCGTCCCATTGGCCTAATTTGTTGTGTTTCTACTGTATTTGATCAGATTCTACGCGTGCGGAGCTTGATTCTCGTGGCAAGGGCATTGCGGAGTAGTCGTCGCGCCGTATTGAGGTGAGTAATAGATGTGGGTGATGACCAGCGGGTTCGAAACCCAGGTATACCACTTTGTGACGCTGTATAGCGGCGAGACACGTACTCTCTTGTGAGTGCGGGGTCGATTGTGATTGGGGACTATGGCTTAGTCCGACTTGTTGGTACTGTGTTATGACATTGGCTATTCTTGAGCCGTCGAACCTCCTTCTCGGATGGTTGCATACTATATGTTGTGATATTGTCCACTATTGAGCCGAGGAAACCCCCTTCTTGGGCGGTTGAGTATACATGTGGGCCGTGAGCCAGTTATTGGATCCCGCGAGGATCGTTATCATTGTCTTTTCATATTGACATGTTAGTTACTACCAGTCCGTAGCTATTTCTGTTATCATGCTATTTCCAATCTCTGGAACTTGGTATTACTGTTTTCCAACTGAGAAATGATAAAAAGGTTTTCAAAACTACTTTTGAGCATGCGAGGTTGTATTTGCATATTAGCTGACTAGTAGTGGATCGGGTTGCGCGCCGTAGCGGTATATATGTTGGATCGGACTGCACGCCGCAGTAATATTGTGCTTGGGCTGTAGGAACCCCTCCGGAGTCTGAACCCCCACAATGAGCACGGGTACCCAAATTGGATCGGGCTACGCACCGTAGCGGTCATATCATGCATTGCATTGCATTTAGCTACATATGATAGCTGTTATACTATTTTGCTGGTACTTGTTGGTACAAGTACAGTTGATGTTGATTCTGTGACAGGGTAATTGATTACAACTTTACATAGTGCTTTATTGCGGATTTCTTATCTGCGCTGTCTTACTCCTATTTATTACCACTGAGTCTGGCAGTACTCACTTTACTCCCTGCACCTTGTGTGCAGATCCAGGTACCTCTCAGCAGTGATCCGGTAGCTGTTCGAGGCAACATCTGTAGGATATTCGAGGTAGCTGCAGAGTCCGCAGGACCCGATATTCCTTCTTACTGTCTTTTGATTCTGTATTGATTTTTCTTTCCGAACTTGGTATCTTGTAAACCTTATACACTTATGTTCAGTAGAGGCTCATGACTCTTGACCCTTCGGTCTATGGGAGTTGGTATATTTTGGAACTTGGTTCCCCGCTGTTGATATATGTATCACTGTTGTCTTCATGTTTTGATATGCTTAAATGGGATAAAGCGAGCTCCTAGCTCCGTCATTGTTATTGATTGGTCAGGCTGGCCTAGCAATATGCTGGGCGCCATCACGACCGGATTTGGGGTCGTGACAACACTCCCTAACAAAGATGGCTTCATATCTGAAGGTTTGAATACGAGACCTCTATAAAGGAGTACTTACCATTTTACCATAACCGTTCTTGTCTTCTTGATAATTCTTAGTACTTGATCAATGCTCAATGTCAAAATCACGAACTACATAACATGAGATTTTAACATTATCTAATCAAGTATAGGAATGAGTTCTTTACGAAGACGAATTTAGGATCTAACTAAATTCAAAAGCTAATGAATGTCGAAGATCAAATATAGTTAGGATATAACAATTTAGAGTATAATTTACAGCAATCCAGACTATAATTATTGACTTAACTGATGTGAAACGTTTAATAAATTTCATGACAGATCACACCATGATTCGGGGGTATTACGCAAGTTTTTTGCTATAATGAAACAAAGCTTAACGTAGGATGTTTGGTTACATTTAGGGTGTGTAACGACCCGACTGGTCGTTTTGTATTTTTGAATCCCGTTCCTTTAAATAAAATTTCTCGCACTTGCTTTAGATAATTTATGACTAGCGGGGGCGGGTGGTTTTGGAGTTAGAAGAGTTTTGAGCAATAATAAGTCTAGTTACTTCTTTAAGTTTCTTTAAAAAGGTCAAGTTTGACTTCAGTCAGCATTTTGGGGAAACGCACTCGGAATCATGATTTGATAATTTTTGAGGGTCCGCAGAAAAATATGGGACCTGAGCGTATACCCGAAATTAAATTCCGAGGTCCCTAACCCGAGTAATGAATTTTTATGTGAAATTGTTAAGTTAAAGTTTCAAAGATTTAAATAAACTTAGAAATCATTGTTTTCATAGGTACCGGGTTTGAATTTCGATTCTGAAACTTGGTACAAGTCCAAAATATCAGTTAAGACTTACCTGTAAAATTTGGTGTCAATCCGAGTAGTTTAAGGGTGTTTTGACCCGTTGGTGTAGAATTAAGAACTTGAAGTTCAATGATTTAATTCATTTGATTTTGGGGGTTGATTCCTCGATTTAGTGTTGTTTTGATTGTTTAGAGGTTTCAAGTAGGTCCACCTCGTGATTTTAGACTTGTCGGTATGTTTGGACTGGGCTCGGGAGCCCCGAGCATCAAATGGTCGAGGTTCGAGTCAAGTTGGAAACTTAGAAAATGGGCTGGGAATTGTTGCTTCTGTCGTAACAACATCTGCGGTTCTTGGGTGGCAGATGCGGTCCAATGATTGCGGAAGCGGAAGGGGCTAGGCCCAGGGAAAACCGCAGAAGCGGATCCCCGACCACAGAAGCGGATCCCCGACCGCAGAAGCGGTCCACCTGTCCCAGGCCCAGAACCGCAGGAACGGTGGGCCTTCCGCTGAAGCGGACTCGCAGAAGCGAGGTTTAGACTGCAGAAGCGGCCCAGGCCCCCCTTGCCCATTTTCGCAAAAGCGGCTTGCATCTGCAGAAGCGGGATCCTTTCACAGAAGCGGAAATCACTAGGGACAGAAGGGTTCATTAATACGAACCCAAACCCATTTCTCTCACTTTTCACTACACACTTGGGCGATTTTGGGGGTCCCAAAAAGAGAGTTGTCACATATCATTGCAAGTTAAGTAATCTCCACTCACTTTTAGTTCAAATACATAGACATTAGGTAGATTTAACACTAAAAATTAGGTAAAATCAAGAGATTAGAGTTAGATCTAGGGTTTAATCAAAACTAAAATTTATCCTATAATTTGCCATGAAATGAACCAGAAATCATATATTTGTGATCCTTAGGTAATAAAGGACAACTTCCTTCGAAAAATATTGGAATCCGGGCACGTGGGCCAGGGTTAAAATTTAGGAAACTTGTATTAATGGTTAGGAAATTGCTTAAGGAATTAGAATTTAACTTTGTAAGCTTTTATTGACTAGTTCTTGCTTATTTTTAACTAGTTGGTGCTCGTTTGGCTATAAATTGAGGGTTTGTGCTTATTCTTGATATCGAAAGTGTGCTTCAGAGCGAGGTGAGTCTCTTTTCTAACCTCGTAAGAGGGAATTGTCCCCTTAGGATTAATGTTTGAGTGTTTGTTGCTAAATGTGGGGACTACACACACTTTAGGTGACGAGAGCACGTGCTACTACTATGTTAAATGTCCGGGTAGCTTAGGACCTACAACATGCCTATTAAATATATCTCTTATGTTAATTTATTGTTATGAACACCTAGTGTGTACTAGAGACTTAAAAGGGGATATGAGCATACTTGTATAGTTAATTTAGTTTGATTTGGTATTTTTGACCATTTATATGCCATGTGTGTGAACTTAATATTTCATCCTTATTTGTGGATCGGGCCGATCGACTCGATATGAATAGATGCATCTATAGACGCGTTGTCGACTCTTGGCAAGTGCACAGTTTATTTCTGTTGGTTCGGGACGTCGCCTCGGTATTTTGTGCACATGTTAATTGTGGAAAAGCTTATACATGCTTTATTTTGCCATTTTCTCATATGATAAACTATAAAATTGATGTTGTAGATTTCTTTACTTATACCATTTGTCATAAAACTGTCAATGCTTGTAAATTCCATAATTTGAACACATCATATATATATATATATATATATATATATATATATATATATATATATATATATATATATATATATATATATATATATATATATTATTTATTTATTTATTTATTTATTTTTTGACCTAGTAAGTATCGAGTCGACCTCTCGTCTCTACTTCTTCGAGATTAGACGGGATACTTACTGGGTACATATTATTTATGTACTTATGCTATACTTCTGTACTTAAATGTACAGAATTTGAGGCATGTGGATCCAAACATATACTGGTGCATATCAGTGAGTGCATCGGGAACCGATCCGCAGCCGAAGATGTCTTCCTTGTATTTTGCTGTTGTTTTTGTCTATCATGATTCAGACAGTAGGATAGGGTATTATTCTTTTGTGTATATTCTACTAGTTGCCCGAAGCTTGTGACACCAGGTTCTGGCACACAGTGGTAGACGTTATTTTTGGTTGTATAATTGTCTTTACATTCTATTTATATGTACTGGTTTATAACTTTAAATTGGGATAATCTATTATAATGATTTTTGGAAAAGGTAAAATGAGAACTTAATTATACTTCCGCATTGGATAGCCTAACAAATGGTGTCAGGCGCCATCATGATTTATTATGGGAAATGGTTCGTGACAACATGGTATCAGAGCACTAGGTTCACATAGGTCTCACAAGTTACGAGTAAACCAAATAGAGTCTTGTAGATCGGTACGGAGATGTTTGTATTTATCTTCGAGAGGCTATAGGGTGTTAGCAAAGACTACTCTTTATTTATTTTTCCATCATGCAGTGGTCAGTGTACTAAATTTCCTCTTCTTTTCTCTCACAGATGGTGAGGACTCGTACCGCCGACGTTCCAGACCTGGGAGAAGCTACTCCCCCGTTGCCAAAGGCCGAGGTAGAGGCTGGGGGAGGTCACCGGCCTGTGGTAGGGGACGAGGGCATCCCAGAGCTATTTCATTGCATTACTAGCAGACCCTGCGAAGGATCCCATTATTTAGGAGCAGGGCGAGGCGCCCGCAGTTGTTCCTACTCCAGCAGATTTCATGACTGTGTCGGGATTTCAGGAGTTCATGGGGCGTATACTCGGTTCATGAACACCATGACTCAGGCTAGTTTATTTCCAGCAAACCCAGCTGATTCGCAGGCAGGAGGGGAACATTGACCCCTACTGCTCAGGATCCAGGTCATGCAACTGCGGTATATCAGACTCTGGGTACACTACCCGCAGATGCGGTTCAGCTAGTTACTGTAGTAGTGCCCCCGCCCAGTCCAACGATGGATGGTGATCCGTAGAAGTTACTAGACAGATGGACTAGACTTTACCCTCCAGTCTTCGGGGGTGAGCGTCATGAGGATGCTCAGGACTTCATTAACAGGTGTAGGGACAGACTGCACACTATGAGGATATTGGAGTCGTATGGAGTCGACTTCACTACTTTTTAGCTTGAGGGCAGGGCTTGTAGTTGGTGGTAGTCCTATGTTATTCGTAGGCCAGCCTGTTCTCCTCCCATTATTTGGGGACAATTCATACAGTTTTTCTTGGACATGTATATTCTGCCCTCTGAGAGGGAAGAGTTGCGGTATCAGTTTGAGCATCTTGAGCAGGGTTAGATGTCTGTGACCGACTATGAGGCGAGCTTTTCTAAGTTATCTCGCCATGCACTTATGATACTCCATACGGATGCATAGAGAGTGCAGAGGTTTATCGCCAGATTGCAGCCCAGTATTTGTTCGGGTATGGCCCGAGAAGTGGAGATGGGTAGAGAGTATCATCTTATGGTCGACATTGCTCGTCGGATTGAGGGATATTGTCATAGGTGTAGGGAGAAGATACAGCAGGACAAGAGAGCCAGATTGTTTGGATAGTTTAGAAGGGGCCCAGCTAGGGGCAGAGGTCAGTATGGGAGGGGTGAGCCCAGTAGGCCCTCATCTTCAGCACCACCACCTCTCGCCCGAGGTGCTCCATCACGCCCCTATTTTAGCCCCATGCTAGAGAGTTCCTACCACCCGCCAGCTATTCAGGGTTCTACGAGTGGGTATTCAGGTCCTCGGGGTTCTTCCGGTCCCTACTTCAGTGTTATGCGGAGACTTCATATCGCCTATCGGCTATCTAGGATCCTCCCACGGGGTCTACGAGTCATTAGGGCAGTAGGTTGTCGCACCATATTGTTTTAAGTGCAATGCCACATGCCACATGAGGAGATACTTCCCCAGGCTTAGGGGAAAGGCAGTACAGCAGGGGCAGTAGCCCATGACTCTAGCACAGGGTCTACTTATTCTTATGTATCATCTTTGTTTGCTCATTTCTTGGCTATTTCTCCTGAGCCTTTGAGTTTTCTTGTTCATGTGTCCACTCTTGTGAGTGATTCTATGGTTGTAAATCGGATCTACCGGTCTTGTGTGGTTACTTTCTATGGTATTGAGACTAGAGCAGATCTTCAATTGCTCGATATGATCGATTTTGAGGTTATCCTGGGCATGTATTGGCTATCTCCATATCACATCGTTCTAGATTTCCATGCAAGATTGTTTCTCTAGCGATGCCATGGTTGTCGAGACTGAAGTGGAGGGGCTCCACCGTGGATACACCTTGCAGGGTTATTTCCTTCCAAAAGGCTCAACGCATGGTTGAGAAGGGGTGTTGGCCTACTTAGCTTATGTTCGAGACACCACTGCATAGTCTCGGACGATATTTAGTGCCAGTAGTTCGGGAGTATGCCGATGTTTTTCCTTCTGATCTTCCTGGCATGCCTCCGAATTGTGATATTGATTTCTGTATCAACTTGGCTCCACACACTCAGCCTATATCTATCCTACCGTACCGTATGGCTCCTAAGGAGATGAAGGAGCAGTTGGAGGAGTTGTTATCAAATGGGTTTGTTAGGCCTAGTGTATCGCCTTGGGGTGCACCAGTGTTATTCGTGAAGAAGAAGGATGGGACTATGTGAATGTGTATTGATTACCGCCAGTTGAACAAAGTCACCATCAAGAACAAGTATCCATTGCCCCGTATTGATGATTTGTTTGACCAGCTGTAGGGTGCTAGGGTGTTCTCTAAGATTGACTTGAGGTTAGGGTATCGTCAGTTGAAGATTCGGGATTCAGATGTTCCGAAGACTACATTCAGGACTAGATATGGCCACTATGAGTTTCTGGTGATGTCATTTGGCTTGACTAATGCTCCAATGATATTTATGGATTTGATGAACATGGTTTTCAGGCCTTATATTGATTCTTTTGTCATCATTTTCATTGATGACATCTTGATATCCTCACGTAGCCTTGGGGAGCACGAGCAGCATTTGATAGTAGTGCTTTAGACCTTACGAAAACAGCAGCTTTATGCTAAGTTCTCCAAGTGTGAGTTTTGGATAGAGTCAGTAGCATTCTTGGGGCATGTAGTGTCAGGAGAGGGCATTAAGGTGTATCCCAAGAAGATTGAGACAGTTCAGAGTTGGACACGTCCTAATTCAGTGACCGAGATTATGAGTTTCTTAGGGTTAGCAGGCTATTACCGGCGATTTGTGTAGGGCTTTTCATCTATTGCATCACCTCTGACCAGATTAACCCAAAAGGGTGCCCCGTTCTGTTGGTCCGATGATTGTGAGGAGAGCTTCCAGAAGCTCAAGACGACTTTGACTACGACACCAGTTCTTGTATTGCCTTCCGGTTCAGGGATGTATACAGTGTATTGCGATGCTTCTCGCATTGGCTTGGGATGTGTATTGATGCAAGAGTGGCGAGTTATTGCATATGCTTCACATTAGCTGAAGGTTCATGAGAAGAATTACCCAGTGCACGATCTGGAATTGGCGGCGATAGTTCAAGCTCTTAAGATATGGAGGCATTATTTATATGGAGTGTCATGTGAGATTTATACAGACCATTGCAGTTTGCAGCATTTGTTCAAGCACAGGGATCTTAATTTGAGGCAGCGCAGGTGGCTTGAGCTACTAAAGTATTATGACATTACCATTCTTTATCTTCCAGGTAAGGCAATATGGTCGTGGATGCCTTGAGTAGGAAGACGGAGAGTATGGATAGCTTGGCATTCATTCCTGCTGAGATGAGACCATTAGCTTTGGACGTTCAGTCTTTAGCTAATAGACTTGTGAGATTGGATATTTCAGAGCCCAGCCGGGTTCTAGCATGTGTGGTTGCTCAGTCTTTGCTATTGGAGCAGATTAAGGCCCGAAAGTTTGATGATCCACATTTGGCAGTTCTCATAAAGACAGTACTTCAGGGAGGTGCTAAGGAGATTTCTATTGGCGAGGATGGTGTGTTACATCAGGGCCATGTATGTGTCCTTAATGTTGATGGCTTGAGGGAGAGGATTCTAGAGGAGGCCTACAGTTCGAGGTACTTCATTTATCCGGGTGCCATGAAGATGTATCGTGACTTCAGACAGCACTACTGGTGATGGAGGATGAAGAAAGACATAGTGGAGTATGTTGCTAGATGTTTGAACTGCCAGCAGGTTAAATATGAGCACCAGAGGCCAGGTGGCCTACTTCAAAAGATGCCCATTTTGGAATGGAAATGGGAGCGCATCATCATGGATTTCATGGTTGGGTTGCCGCGGACTCAGCGAAAGGTTGATTTAGTATGGGTTATTATGGATAGATTGACCAAGTCGGCCCACTTCATTCCAGTGGCAACTACTTATACGGCAGAGAGATATGGCCAGATTTACATTCGGCGGATAGTGAGGTTGCACGGTGTGCCGGTCTCCATCATATTAGACAGAGGCCCTCAGTTCACTTTCTATTTTCGGAGAGCTGTCGAGAGTGAGTTGGGGACTCGCGTAGAGCTTAGCACTGCTTTTCATCCTCAGACCGACGGGCAGTCGGAGCGGACAAATTAGATTTTAGGGGATATTCTTAGAGCATGTGTGATTGAATTTGGAGAGCAGTGGGATTAATTCTTACCCTTGGCGGAATTTTTATATTATAACAGCTATCAGTCCAGCATAGAGATGATCCCGTATGAGGCATTGTATGGTCGACGTTATCGTTCTCCTATCGGGTGGTTTAAGCCCGGTGAGGCTAAGTTGCTTGGTATATATTTGGTTCAGGATGCCTTGGATAAGGTAAAGTTAATTTAGGAGAGGCTCCGCACAGCTCAGTCCAGGCAGAAGATTTACGTGGACCATAAGGCGCGCGGTGTGTCATTCATGATTGGTGAGAAGATTCTTTTGAAGGTTTCCCCTATGAAAGGCATTGAGGTTCGGAAGGAAGGGAAAGTTGAGCCCAAGGTTTATTGGCCCCTTCAAGGTATTGAGGCGAGTTGGAGAGGTTGCCTATGAGCTTCCTTTACCTCCCAGTTTATCAGGAGTTCATCCAGTATTCCATGTATCGATTCTCCGGAAGTATCATGCCGACTATTTGCACGTGATGGATTTCAGTACCATTTAGCTAGATGAGAGTTTGGGCTACAAGGAGGAACCAGTTGCCATTGTTGATAAACAGGACCCCAGTTGAGGTCCAAGAGGATTTCTGCGGTGAGAGTCCAGTGGAGGGGATAACCGGTCGAGGAGTCGACCTGGGAGTCCGAGTAGGACATACGGAGTTGATATCCCCACTTATTTAGCAGTTCATGTACTTTTTCAATGTTCGTTCACAGACGAACGTTTGTTTAAGAGGTGGAGAATGTAACGACCCGACTGGTCGTTTTGCATTTTTGAACCCTATTCCCTTAAGTAAAACTCCCGCACTTACTTTAGATAATTTATGACTTGCGGGGATGGGTGGTTCGGGAGTTAGAAGAGTTTTGAGAAAGAATAAGTATAGTTGCTTCTTTAAGTTTCTTTAAAAAGGCCAAGTTTGACTTTGGTCAACATTTTGGGGAAACAGACTTGAAATCATAATTTGACAATTTTTGAGGGTCCGCAGGAAAATATGGGACCTGGACGTATGCCCGGAATTGAATTTCGAGGTCCCTAGCCCGAGTAATGAATTTTTATGTGAAATTATTAAGTTAAGTTTCAAAGATTTAAATAAACTAAGAAATCATTGTTTTCATAGGTATCGGGTTCGGATTTCGATTCCGAAACTTGGTACAAGTCCGAAATATCAGTTAAGACTTAGCCAATTTGGTATCAATCTAAGTAGTTTAAGGGCGTTTTGATCCGTTGGAGGACAATTAAGAACTTGAAGTTTAATGATTTGATTCATTTGGTTTTGGGGGTTGATTCCTCGATTTAGCATTATTTTGAGTATTTCGAGAGTTCAAGTAGGTCTGCCTTGTGATTTCAGACTTGTCGGTATATTCAGGCGGGGCTCTGGAGCCCCGAGTGTCAAATGGTCGAGGTTCGAGTGAAGTTGGAAACTTAGAAAAGGGCTGGGAATTGCTACTTCTGTCATAACCGCATATGCGGTTCTTGGGCCGCAGATGCGGTCCAATGATCACGGAAGTGAAAGGGGCCAGGCCTAGGGGAAACCGCAGAAGCGGACCCCCGACCGCAGAAGCGGTCCACCTTTCCCAGGCCCAGAACCGCAGCGTTGGGATTTCCGCTGAAGCGGACTCGCAGAAACAAGGTTTAGACCGCAGAAGCGGCCCAGACCCCGCTTGCCCATTTCCACAAAAGTGGCTCGTGTCCGTAGAAGCGGAACCCGCAGAAGCGGGATCCTTCCGCTGAAGTGGAAATCACTAGGGACATAAGGGTTCATTAATACAACCCAAACTCATTTCTCTCACTTTTCACTACACACTTGGGCGATTTTGGGGGTTCCATAGAGAGGTTTTCCACATATCATTGCAAGGTAAGTAATCCCCACTCACTTTTAGTTCAAATACATAGACATTAGGTAGATTTAACACTAAAAATTAGGTAAAACCAAGAGATTAGAGTTAGACCTAGGGTTTAATCAAAAGTATAATTTAATCCTATAATTTGCCATGAAATAAACTAGAAATCATATATTTGTGATCCTTAGGTGATGAAGGACAACCTCCTTCCAAAAATGTTGGAATTCGAGCACATGGGCCGGGGGTTGAAATTTAGGAAACTTGTATTAATGGTTAGGAAATTGCTTAAACAATTAAAATTTAACCTTATAAGCTCTTATTGACTAGTTCTTGCTTATTTTAATGGCTACGAATTGAGAGTTTAGGCTTATTCTTGATATCGGAAGTACGCTTCGGAGTAAGGTGAGTCTCCTTTCTAACCTCGTAAGAGGGAATTGTCCCCTTAGGATTAATGTTTGAGTGTTTGTTGCTAAATGCGGGGACTACGCATGTGTTAGGTGACGAGAGCCCGTGCGTAGCTACTATTATGTTAAATTTTTGGGTAGCTTAGGACCTACAACATGCCTATTAAGTATATCTCTTATGTTAATTTGTTGTTATGAATACCTAGTGTGTACTAGAGACTTAAAAGGGGATATGAGCATACTTGTATAGTTAATTTAGTTTGGTTTGGTATTTTTGACCATTTTTGTGCCATGTGTGTAAACTTGATATTTCATCCTTATTTGTGGATCGGACCGAGCGCCTCGGTATGAATAAATGCATCTATAGGTGCGTCGTCGACCCTCGGCAAGTGCACAGTTTATTTCTGTTAGTTCGGACTGTCGCTTTGGTATTATGTGTGCATGTTAATTGTGGAAAAGCTTATACATGCTTTATTTTGCTATTTTCTCATATGATAAACTATAAACTTGATGTTTTAGATTTCTTGACTTATACCACTTGTCATAAAACTGTCAATGCTTGTAAATTTCATGATTTGAACACATCATACTTATATATATTTTTTAATTGGCCTTAGTAAGTATCGAGTCGACCTATCGTCTCTACTTCTTCGAGATTAGATGGGATACTTACTAGGTATATGTTGTTTATGTACTCATGCTACACTTTTGTACTTAAATGTACAGGATTTGAGGCAGGTGGATCCGGACATCATAGTGGTGCATATTAGTGAGCGAATCGGGGACTTCTACGGTGAGCTGCTTTCCCTTTTTGCCGATGTGCAGCCGAAGATGTCTTCCTTGCATTTTTTGTTTTTTCTGTCTATCTTGATTCAGATAGTACGATAGGGTATATTCTTTTGTGTATATTCTACTAGTTGTGCGTAACTTGTGACACCTGGTTCTGGCACACACAAGGTACACGTTATTTTGGGTTGTATAACTGTCTTTACATTTTATTGATCTTTACTGGTTTATAACTTTAAATTAGGAAAAATATATTATAATGATTTTTGGAAAAGGTAAAATGAGAACTTAATTATACTTCCGCGGCTGGCCTAACAAACGGTGTCGGGCGCTATCATGACCTATTATGGATAATTGGTTGTGGCAGGTTGTGTTTCGTACGAAGGAAAATATTTTTTAATTTTTCCATGTTTGGTTGGCTTAAATGTTTTGAAAAATATTTTTCTTATCAACTCATTTTCCTCCAATTGGAGGACAATATTTTCCTTATCAAGAGAAGAGAAAATATTTTCCAAAACACTTTCTCAACATTCCCCACCCTCACCAACCCACTCCCTCTCTCCAAAAAGGCATTTTTTAAAATTCAGTTTTCTATACAACCCACCCCACCCCCAACCTCCTCCCTCTCACAAAAAAACAATTACCTTATTTTTTTCTTTCAAATTTGTTTTTTTATTTTTCTGCCCACCCACCCCTATTCTCCCCCTACTCCCTACCCCTAACCCCCACCCCGGGGGAAAATATTTTTTAAATATATTTTTCAGTTTTAGTTTTCTGTATTGGTTTAAAGGTTCAAAATTTTACAAGTACCAAAGTTATGAGTTTGGATTATGTTTGGAAGTTTACGAGTTTAGAAAATATAAAGTTTACAGGTTTGAAATTCTGCAGTTTCGAAAGTTTAGCGGTTCGAAAGGTTGTTGGTTTGAAAGTTTATGGCTTCATGTTTATTACATCTAAATTATTTATGAATACTCTTGAGAAGTCATTTATCTTAATTTGCGTACCAAACACCAAAAAATGAATAAGATTATTACTCATTTTCCAAGAAAATATTTTCTTGAAAAACACCCTTAATGAAAGGATAAGATCCTTTAGAAGCATTACGTTGCATCAAATTTGTCTTTAGAAGGTGACTGTTTTTTATGATTGCTTTTGTGCATTACAAAATCCCTAAGACAGCAACGGAGGCAGAATCTTCATCAAGGAAATAGGGGCTGCCCGACAAATTTTGTGGCCTAAAGCCAAATTTTATGAAGGACCTTAACTTTTTATTTTTTTTATTATGTATTTGAAGTTTGTTTTTAGCTTTTCTTAGATACAAAGTTATTAATAATTTTCTTATAATCAATAACTCCGAATAAGTATTTCTCAGTACCATATAACCTTTCTTGTGACGTTTTTGTTCTTAGGTAAGATTTTATCAATTTTAATTATAAAAACTTCTTTCCACTGAATTAATGGTAACATGAATTATGAACATTATTCCACAAGCAATTTAGGTATTTGGAAAATAATTAAATCTCTTTATTTGATTGAGTGTATCAATTAAAATGTTACTAATTGTGCTATTTTCCTTAGTACTTTTAATTCAGAAAATAAATGTAAACCATCAATATTGAATTGATTATTATGATTTAAGAAATATTCGAGGTTAAGCCAATATTTTTTTAAATTTCCAACATCTAGTAATTTTTGTTTTTTACTGCCAAATAAGGAAACCAAAAACATTTTTATATGCATCAAATTATTCAAATCAATTTTGAAGTGACAAAATAGCATTGTCTATTGTGTATAAAAGTAATCAACTCTAAAGTACTATTCGAAAGATTTTGAGATTTCATTAACATTCGCATCAAATCGTTACTTCCTACATATCACACGTCTCTCATGAAATTCGGGTTCGATATTCATTTAAAGTATTTCCTTGGTAAAAATTATGGTAGTTGCAAATCCTTCTTCTCTATATTTGTTAAAGAAAGAAATCAAACTCTTTCTCTTTACAAAACACTTTTTAAAACTTATACATAGTCTAAGGTGTAACAAAAAATGGGGCCCACACGAATATAGGGCCTAAAGCGATTGCTTTACTAGCTTTATGGAAGGGCTGTCCATGCAAGGGAATTCTTTATTTGACTATGTATAAGTAAAATAAAATAAAATTATCTTACACTATGTTTGGATCAATGTTATCCTTCGTTTTATAATGTATTGTATTGTATCGTGTTACGGATATAATGTTTAAATAGATTGTACCGCTTGCTATTGTTAAATAAAACTTTTGTTATTTGGTTTGACTGTATTCGATAGAATCCATCAGATCTTCTGCTGTAAATGACATGCAAAATGAGAGAAGGTGAAACTGAGAGAGAAATGAGGAGGAGGAAGAATTGGTACTATTCTATTCATCTCATTACAGAGGAAGGGAGTCGTTTATATTGTTGGTTAGTGGTTGATAGTTGTACCTATTAACTACTTTACCGACTAACATCTAATTACACAATACACACACATATATTGTTTTACATATATGAATATATCTATGTATTCAATACTCCCCCTCAAACTAGAGGGTGAAAAGGATCAAACGCTCCAAGCTTATTGGATAAAAGGAATTGATGTTGTGCTGAACCAAGATCTTTTGTCATTAAAACAGCTAGTTGTAAGCTTGTAGGGATGTAATGAGGGATGGTCAATTTTGTCTTGATCTTTTCACGAACAAAATGACCATCAATCTCGATGTGTTTGGTTCGCTCAAAGTACCGATTAACTGGAACACTTACTACAACTTGTAACTCCTTGAGCAATCTCAGAATCCAAGTAATTTATGCAAAAACTGCTGTAAGACTGCGATATTCTACCTCTACTGAACTCCTGCTAACTATAGGTTGCTTCTTTGACTTTCACGAGAGCATTGAATCCCAGTTTGACAATGTAACCAGTTACTGATCTCCTGGTATTGGACACCCTGCCCAATTAGAGTCACAATATACAGAAAGATGATTTGTGGGAGAGTTATGTAGAAGAATACCAAGGCCTGGAGCTCCTTTAACATATTTACCACTCACAAAGTTGCATCTCAATGTGACTGTTTGGGATGCTACATAAATTAACTCAGTTCCTGGACTACAAAATCTGGCCTGGTAACTGTTAGGTCGAGAAGCTTTCCAATGAGTCTTTGGTATCTTCCTACATCCTATAATTCTGCATCTCCGGTATGCCCAACATGTGTGTCATAATGAATGATTGTTACCTTCTGATTGGGCCTTATAAGTATATTAATGGTTTTAGCAGTTGCAAGTCCAACAGCTGATATTAATTGAAGTGCATATTCCCTTTGAGTAAGAAGCACTCCTTTGTTTGACCTCATAACTTCAATCCCAAGAAAACACCTAAGTTCTCCTAGATCTTTCACCTTGAATGAACTATATAGTGTCTGTTGGGCTGCCTCTACAAGAATAGAATTGCTTCCAGTGATAAGCAAGTCGTCTATATAGACTAAGATGATGACAATATCTGAGACTCCTCTTTTGTTAACAATGAGTCATCATAGAGACCTTATGTGTAATCAGCTGCTAATAGTGCCTTAATTTAATATTCTAGTGTCTAGATGCCTATTTTAACCTATATAAAGATTTTAACAGCCCACATACCTTTTGCCTCCCCTGTTTGTGGAACCCTTGAGGCAAGCATATGTAGACTTTTTCATAAATATTACCTTGTAGGAAAGCATTTTTGACATCCATTTAAAATATATTACATCCCTTAGAGGCTGCTATACAAATGATGGTCCTAATAGTGACCATCTTTGCAAAAAAAGAGAAAGTCTCATGATAATCCAATCATTCTTGTTATGTGTACCCTTTTGCTACCAACCTTCCTTTGAACCTTTCTACTTCCCCATTTGCCTTATATTTAATTTGAACACCAATTTTGAGCCCCTATTTTGAGCGTATAGATTTCTTTCCTGGAGGAAGATCTACCACTTCCTAGGTTGCATTATCTTCAAGTGCTTTAATTTATGCTTCCATTGCTTCCACCTAGGATTTTTCAATACAAGCTTCCTTGAAGGACTTAGGTTCAGTAGTGTTAAAGACTGTGTATCCACCAAACTGTATAGAGAACTGGGTTCTCTATATGTTTCCTCTTAAAGTATTGATGAACCAAACTGTATATGGATCTGGCCATATATCAGTTTGATACAGTGCTAAGTTTGTGTGAGTCCACCAAATAGCAGAGTACCTAGTCCTTTATCGGGTTCTGCTGTGAATGCCAGTAAAGCTAAATGTAAATAAGTCTGTGGATTTTTACGTGGAAAAATTCCACACAAGGGGATCAAAAAACCACGACTTACACGTGTAGGCTTTTAACTTCACTAACTTGCAATCCCCTATTACAAGCCACTTTACAATAACTCTATTGTAAAGACTTCAACTAACTTGTAATGCTCTCATCACAAGCCACTCTATAACTATCCCAATTACAAAGAATATGACTAACTTGTGATATTTTCACCACAATCCACTTTGTCACACTACGGTTACAAAGGCTTTGACTAATTTGTGATATTTCCACCACAAACCACTTTATTACCCTACGGTTATAAAGGATTTTTCTTATGATCAACCTAATCAATGATTCTAAGAAAGCTGGATAGGAGTTACAATGAAGAACAAATTACAAAGACTCTACAAACCTAAAGACTTAAAATATCTTCGATGTTGGATCAGGTCCTTGAGGTTGCAGCAACTTTGTTCTTGAGAGAGGTTCTTGAACACTTGAGAGAATTTCCTTGAGGTCCTTGAGGTTGCAGCAACTTTGTTCTTCTGAGTTTGCAAGCGCTGGGACCTGAAATTTGTGCCTTGCATAAGGTTAATACTACACAAGATATCCTTAGTGATGTCCAATATCAATGGGAAGTGACTGTTGCACTGTCTGTTGCACTGTCTATTGCACTGTTGTAGTCAGTCACTTTCTGCAATTGTTTTCCAGCTGTAGTTGACTTGTACTTCTGTCAGAGAACCCTAAGGGACCAGGTCCCTATTGTGTTCCTCTTTGTACAATTGCGATCAGTCATTCAATTGCATTCCAGCTATATAGTTGACTTGGACTTCTGTCAGATAAGTACCAAGGGATCAGGTTCCTGATTTGGTTCTTGTGCACACCGCCCAGATTGTCTTGAGTTGAGTAACTTGAATGATGATTGGTATAGACTCATTGTAGGTACACCTTGAGAATGATCACTTGAAGTGACATGAGCACTTGAGTTGGTTAGAGAGTGAGTGGGCACTAGAAACAATGCAGTGTGGCATAATCTTTGTTTCCAACTGTGTCCAACTGACTTAGTATTGCCGTGACTTGTTTGGGTTCCTACCTCCTGAAGCTGTAGCAAGTTCACATTTGGCTGGAATCCGTTAGATGCAGTGTAATCCAAGTGATTATGTTCCCTATCTGGTTCTTGACATTAAGCTTGTTAGATCATCAAAACACAAAAAAAAGATATTGAAAGCCTATCAATCCTATCAAGTAGGTTCTAAAAATGATCGTAGTTCTTAGAAAGATAATCATAAGTGATGAAATTTGAGATAGTGTAAGGTGTATCCTTGGTTGATTTGATTGTAGTCATATAATCTTTGAGCCAAATAGAAGGTTTGGATGATCTGCCAGACTTTCTAGTAGTCACTGTAGGTAAGTAATGGTCTTGATGTGTTTGATCTTCATCTAGTGTTTCCTCTAAGGAAATTGCCGACTCTACTTGGTTTGCATCTGGTTCCAGCAAGACAAGTAGTGCAGAAGTTTCTACTGGTGGTTCCAGTGTGGATGATGGTGATACAGGTGATTCTGACATGGTTTGTTCAGCAACATGAATTGTAGCAGGAGCAGGAGCATTGCTATTGCTATTGTTATGATCAGGTTGAGTTGTCTCTTCTGAACTAATTCCAGTGACTCACAAGGAAACATATCTTCATTTGCATCTGTGTCTTCCTTGAATGGAAATAGATGTTCCTTAAATGTGCCATCTCTACTCACTGTCACTCTTCTAGAGTCTAAGTCATATAACTTGTACCCCTTTTGAGTCTCTAAGTATCCTATATGAACACATTTCTTTGCTCTAGCTGAAAATTTATCTCCTCTTGGTAGATTGCTTGCAAAGCATAAACAACCAAATACTTTTAAATGGTCTAGCTTGGCAGGTTTGTTGTGAAACATCTCATAGGACACTTCCTCTCCAAGGTCTCAATAGGAAAATTGCTAATCAAATATACATCAATTTTAATGCAGTCACGCTAGAATCTAATTGGTATTGCACTCTGAAATTTTAGAGCCCTTGCAACTTGTAAAATATGTCTATATTTTCTTTCTACAGTTTCATTTTGTTGTGTAGTGTATCGAAAACTACTTTGGTGTATGATTCCAAGGGAAGCCAATAATTTATCATATTGAGAGTTAAATAATTCAGTACC
>JASVEL010002497.1:0-88066 GCA_032618575.1 Nicotiana noctiflora | reverse complement strand
GGGCAGAGAAAAGATCAGCTAATGCACCCGATTTGCTTTCGACAAGTTTTGAACATATCTAATAAGTTCTAAGGTAATTGTGTATATTGACCATGCAGCTCTCAGGTACCTCATTGAGAAAAAAGAGTGTAAACCACGCCTAATTCGTTGGGTTCAGTTGTTGCAAAAATTCGAGCTCGAAATTCATGACCATAAAGGGCACTAAAAATCAAGTTGCTGATCATCTATCATGACTTGAAGGAGACAAAAAAATAGTCGAGGTCAAAGAAATTTTGGAAACCATTCCAGACGAGCAATTGCTCGCAACCAGTCTTGAGGATGCGCCATGGTATGCAGATTTTGCAAACTACCTGGCCTGTGGTATTGTTCATAAAGACCTTTATTCTGTCCAAAAGAAAAAGTTTTTTCGTGATAGCCACATGTTAATGGGATTAACCTCATTTGTTTCGAATTTGTGTTGATAACATTATCCGGGGGCGTGTTCCCGAGATAGAACAATCTTCAATTTTGCAGGCTTGTCACGCTTCAGCATATGGAGGACATTTTGCAGAGGCCAGAACAGCTGCGAAAGTGCTGGAGGCCGGTGTGACGACCCAAAGGGCTATCACCGTATTTCTCCCTTTTTCCATGCTTCCGAGGTCTTGGAAACCTCACTCTTAGTTGCCTCGATTTGCATGCACAGTCCAGGCGCGAAGCCGGAAAGTTTTTGTGTTAAGATATATGAATTCTATGGAAAATTGAAGAAATTTGATATTAATATTGATACAGTTGACTTTGGTCAATAGTTTTGGTAAATGGGCCCGGACCGGTGATGTGACGGTCCCGGGAGGTCCATAAAAAATATGGGACTCGGGCATGTGCCCGGAGTCTAAATCCAAGGTCCAAAACCCCGGTAAAAGAATTTTTTCGTTACATCGTTTTCTAAAATTAATAAGGAAAAATGGAAATGAAAATGAGTTAGAAAATATAGGTATCAGGCTCGTATTTTGGTTCCGACGCCTGGTACAAGTCTTAAATATGCGTTAAGCGCTTCCTGTGAAATTTGGTCGAAATCGGACGTCGTTTGACGTGTTTCGGACCTAAATAGCTAAAGTTAGAGGTTGATGAACTTTGAAATGAAATCATGAGTTTTGGGTTTTGATTCTTTTTTTTTTATGTTATTTTAGCGATTTGATCGCTCGAGCAAGTTCGCTTGAGGTTGTTGAGTTAGTGTATGCATTTGGTTAGGAGCCCCGAGGGCTCGATAGTGATTTCAGGGGTGGTTCGGAATGTTTTTGTATTTAGAAAAATCTAACATTTTTGTTGTAGCTGATATCTGGTACGTTGTTCTATGCGATCGCATATCTCCTTCCGCGATCGCATAGTGTAAATTTCAAGAGCCTAAAATGTGTTCTATGCGATTGCAACATTAATTGTGCGATCGCATTACCCAGCTTCCCATACCTATGCGATCGCATTGTCCCCCTCGCAATTGCGTAGAGCATTTCCCTGGCCTAGTCACATTTACTTTATGCGTTCGCGACTTGTCTTCCGCGATCGCATTGCCTTACTTCCTTTACCCTATGCGATCGCACTACCTTATATGCGATCGCATAGGGCATTTTTGCCTAGTAAAATTTTCTTAAAAACAGAACACTTAATACGGGATTTCTCACAAAACCTCATACGGGCTCTTCTCTTCCACCCTCCATTGTCAAGTTCCAAGCTCCCATTCCTCCATAACGCTTTGGGTAAGTCTTCCTAACATCATTTCTTCATTATTTCTTCACCTAATCATAATTAATCCTAGCCTTAAGTCATGAATTCAAGGTAGAAAATGGGGGTTATGAGTAGAACTAGGGCTTGTGGGATTTTGGGTGATTCAACCTCAATTTGAGGTCGAATTTTGAAACAAATCATATAGTCTAACTCGTGGGGTTATGGGTGATTGGAATTTGGTCCGAGCCTCGAGTTTGATCCTAGATTTTCCCTCATGCGATCGTACTACCATCCTTGCGATTGCATAGCACAGCCCGACTACACAATGTGATCGCATTGCCTCCTCTGCGAACGCACAACACAAATCTCCAAAGTTGTGCGATCGCAACGCCTCTTACGCGATCGCATAGAACAAATTCGGCACCCTCCAAAAACCTTCTATGCGATCGCAACACTCCCCATACGATCGCATAGAGCAATTTCTCTGCAACACTTCAGCAGAAAATCTGCTATGCTTCAAAACCAAAAATGATATGTTTAGACATCCGAAATTACCCCGAGGTCCCCGGGACCTCAACCAAAAATACCAAACTACTCCAAAACATCATACGAACTTTTACCAATCATCAAAACACGTCTATAAACACAAAAATCATCAAATCATGACAGATTCAAGCCTAAGTTAAACTAAAACCTTCAAAATACATATTCGATCAAAAACCCAATCAAACGATGTCCGAATAACCTGAAATTTTGCGGACATATCTAAAATCACCTAACGAAGCTATTGTAACTGTCGAAATTCCATTTTGACTCCCGGATCAAAATATCACCTACCAACCGGAATCCGCCAAAATACATCAAAATAGGCCAATGGGACGTTACCTAGTCAAAACAATTCAAATTACACCAAAAACTACAAATTTGCCAAAATCCAACTTTCGGTACGCTTCTCGAAAAATTACGAAAGTCACATATTCGGAATCCTTATCTCAACACGAGTCCATGCATATAAAATTTATCAAAATCGGACTCCGTTTGTCCATTCAAATCAATGATTTTCTATAATCCAGGCCTATGGCTAAAATCCCCCATTAATCTCTCATTAACAGTGAAATACTCGAAGAACGTAATTAGGCCATAAAACTTACCTCCGATGATTACCCGATGAAATTTCCTTCAATTCCCGTCAATATGCTCTATTAGAACTCAAAAATGGAGGTTAGGGTATATGGTTCGCGAATAGACTGTTCTGATATTTTAATATACTGACTGCAAGTTATCTCTATGCGATCGCAGCCACTAGCTCGCGATCGCGATGTACAAACTTTCCAGCCTCCAAAAATGCCCTATGCGACCGCGGCCCCTGGCACGCGATCGCGATGCTCAAAATTCTGGCGACCAATTTTACCTCTACGCGATCGCGGCACACCCTACGCGATCGCACAACTTCTGACCTCGAACCTACGCGATCGCAGACTTAACCTCGCGATCGTAGAGCTTCCCAACTTTACCCTATGTGATCGCAGACTCAACCTCGCGATCATAAAGCTCAACATCCTCCTCTTACGCGATCACATACACAGCTTCGCGATCGCGAAGCACAAAAATTCTCTGCATTTATTGCAGCAGAAACAGCAGTGCATTTGGCACAAAATGGTCTGTTTGGACCCCCGGATTCATCCCGAGGCACTCGGGACCCCAACGAAAACCATCAACCTACTCCAAAACACGATACAAACTTATTCCAATCATAAAAACACGCCCTTAAACACAAAAATCATTGAATCATAGCGGATTCAAGCCTAAGTTTCATCTAGAACTTCCGAAACCAACATCCAATCAAAAATCCGACCAGACGACGTCCGAATGACCTGAAAATTTGCAGACATATCCAAAATCACATAACAAAGCTACATGAATTGTCGGAATTCCATTCCGACTCCCGGATCAAAATCTCGCCTACCGTTCGGATTTCGCCAAAATTCAACCTTAGTCAATTCAAGCCTATTTCTACACCGTACCTCCAAATTCAATTCCGATCGCTCCCCTAAGTCACAAATCACCTCCTGGAACTAACCAGATCATCAAAATTCGATTCTGAGCCCCTTAACCATATAGTCAACTCCATGTTGACTTTTCATAATCAAGCTTCATTTCAAAAGGCTATTTGCCTCATTTTCAACCAGAATCACTCCTAACTCACCCGATAAACTCTAACACCGATATAGAAACACGAAACATATAAATAAAAGGTAATGGGATGGTAATTCCCGTGACGACGGGCCGGGTCGTCACATTTCAATGCGAGTATAACTTTAACGGTGGACCCAAAGGTAGGTATATGATAATGCCCATTTATAAACGACCAAAGACCCTAAGTTATATTTACATTCAGTGACCACTTTTGTGGCCTTGTATTTAGAAGATGACAACCTTTTTAAGATAAAGATCCATCATTTGAAGGTGTGGCTCAAGTTGTTAGACAATTGGATCGAGCCTGTATAGAAGCTGGATTCTTTTATATGGTAATTGATGTTATTGTGTGGTCTTAATTGCTGCCTATTTTTTGTATCTATTGAATTTACAATATTGGGGAATGTGCAAGAAGCTAAGCTTCTCCTGAGTTTTAAGTTATGTTTGGATCTTTCGTAATGTTAATTGTTACTTTCTGTATTAGAGAAACTAAATTGTTGTGTCTTCTGTTCTTGCAGAAGGGCCATGGTATTCATGTTTCACTTATGAAAGAGATTAGAAGTATTACACGTGAATATTTTCATCAACCCTATGAGGAGAAACTCAAGATAAAACTTTCTGCAGCAACTGGATATAGGTTTATTCCTGTGATTACCCATTATCTTAAATTCAAGATATTGTCTTAACTAACGATTGTTTATGTATCTTGAATGCAGAGGATATAAAGGAACTGGAGAGAATATACATGAAGCTATTGATGTAGGTTATACTAATTACTTATGGTCTATATATTACAGAAAATAAGTGTACCACTTGTTGTATTATGAACAAATTACACTCTATGTCACTTGGCCCACTATCCAAATAAAATATGGCCCATATTTTTCCTTCTTATCCGGTATGGCCCAATTTTATACTATTGAAATTTTTTTTTTCAATAATTAAACCTTACCGCTCCCATCTTTTTCAGACTTTCTCCCCACCCCACTTTCTCTTTCATTTTCAATCTCTTACTCTTCCTCTTCAGCTAGGGTTTTTCTTACATCACACCTTACAGACCTCTCACTGAAGCCACATCAACATCTTCCTCACCCACTCCCCTTCTTTTACCAACCACCTTCTCATCCGCCCGTTGCTTCCTTCTATTTCCACTTCCGGTAGACGGCGTTCTTCTATCACCTGCCTTATTTCCGGCGTTGATGGCGATAGTATTTTTGACGACTTCATTTCCACCAGGAAATCTGACGGATTCGGCAGCGAATTTTTCGTTATTGCTAATATGCTCAAGCGAATTGAACTGTTGGATACTTCTGTTATATCTAAAGGCGTTTCGGATTCTGCTAAGGACTCTATGAAGCAGACGATTTCTCCTATGTTAGGCTTGCTCCCCTCCGATTCGTCACCGTTCACTTCTCCAAACGTCCTCTCTGTCGCCTCATTGTTTCTTCTTCTTCTTCTTCTTCTTCTCACTTTAAATAACCTCTGAAGGGATGAAGAATGATGTATATATTGTATATACATATATATACATTTGTATAATCATGTATAACAATGTATATTTGGGAGTATTCTCACAGTTATATAGAATTATACATGATTATACATAATTATACATGATTATATTTGTGTGTATAACAATGTATATAAGGTGTTTAATAATGAAAATTTTTATTTTTCCAGTAAAATATGAATTTCTCTTGCAAAACTTTAAATTTTGCAAAAAAAATATAAAATTAAAATTATAGACTCTAAGGATGAATATATTTTTTTTACTTCAACTTCCTAATATTATTTACTATACAGAGGGAAGTAAAAAATAAATAAGAATGAAAATGGAAAAAAGGGTAAAGATAAAAATGAAAGAAAACAACGAAATCTGATTTTAGGCGTGATTTTGGGTGTGACTAATAAAGTTGTGGGTTAGAAGATGAAATTATTTGTGGGCTACGACATGAAAACTGTATTTGTGGGTTAGCATGCTAAAAAGTACTTTCCCCAAGTGTACTTATGTGAAATTATCCCTTGTATTATTCTTGGGTTTCTTCACATTTTCACCTGTAAGCCCGTGCTTATAGCCATATTCTTTTCTTATTCTCGACCAATTGCGTAATATATCTACTGACTATTTCTTTGAGCTTCTCTTTTACTCTTACCATTTAAAGTTTTGGATTGGACACTTAGAATTTTTCACACATTATACATTATGTAGCTGTTCGCCATTATTAGCTTACTATTTGGAGGTTTCAAAGTGTGTGCTCCAGTTTTGATGTTCGGTAAAACTGGAACTGATTGAATTACTGCAACATCAAACTTGTATGGAGCAAACAATATGCATTGGAAAACTGTTAATGCAAGAAAGAATATGCCTGTCGAATTTGTCTCCATAAAGTAGCCATTGTTTAAAACAAAAGGAGAATTATTTTTCTGCTGTTAGCCTCATCTTGATCATATCTTCTGTATTTCGAAAGTTTCAAAGAGACAAGAATGTCGTTTTGAGAACCAGGATCGACAATGATTTTCTCGAGCGCATTGATATGATTTTTAGTTTAAATTTTAACTGTCTGTCGAAATGAAATATACTATAATCCGAAATGTCGGGCCCGTGCTTGCACGGGCCAATCCTATTAGTGAATAAAATAAAATTGAAAAGGTGTCATATGCTAAGCTAGCAGGAAAAACTTGTACAACCAATGAAACAAAAGCAATTTGTTTAACTGACTTACGTGTACTTGTGTCATGCTGATAGTGCAAGCTAGCCAAACTGAAAGATGACTTTTAAGGAATATATATCTTACTTAAGTAGTCACCTGAGAAATAAGCAAGAGAAACATGCGTCATCCTCAAACAAACCAACAATATACCAACTCATAAACGCTGCTTGTAATTAAAACAACAATTTCCAACGGAAGGTTCAGACTTTCTTTTTCTCAATAAACTCAAAAGTTAAAATTACGAGATAAAGTAAAACTTTTAATGATACTCTAAAAGAACAAGTAAACGGAGATAATCAGTTGAAAACGGACACCCTGATAAAACATCAATTTCAAAGAATTTGAGTTCCATAACTGTAAGGTAAACTTCATAGGCATTTAAGCACCTTTTTTAAATACTTTAACTATCTGGAAACTGAAACTCCAAACCTAGATTCTTGTGGGAGAGTTGCTTCTGTTTTTCTTTCTTGCAAGGCATCATTAACCAAGGTGCACTCCATTTTTATCTTCCATCAGTTATAAATACATCTTCAAACAATAAACATTCTAACACAAATTTGAAGAATTGAAAAGAAAATTTAACTAAACATTTCAAGGATATGGAGATTAAGGTGGAAAATGAGACATCCCGGAATCTTGATGAAGAGAAAGCTCCCTTGCTGCTTGAAAACTCATCCCAGCCTGAAGTGGAGAAAAACCTGATACAACAGGCAATCAGCCAGACATTTAAAAGCACTGCCCACCTTGCCAATCTTCTGCCTACTGGGTCTGTTCTTGCTTTTCAACTTTTATCACCCATATTCACAAACCAAGGGGAGTGTGACGTGGTTGGCAGATCTTTGACTGCCGCTCTTGTAGCACTTTGTGGACTGTCATGTTTCCTGTTAAGCTTTACTGATAGTTTCAAGGACCAAAAAGGAAATGTTTGCTATGGGTTTGCCACACTGCGAGGCCTGTGGATAATTGATGGATCAGCGACTCCTCCACCAGAAATCGCAGGAAACTACAAGCTGAAATTAATAGATTTCATGCATGCCATCATGTCAATATTGGTTTTTGCAGCTGTTGCGTTGTTTGATCAGAATGTGGTAAATTGTTTCTACCCAACACCTTCATATCAAACACAGGAACTGCTTACAGCTCTGCCAGTGGCAATTGGGATCATCTGCAGTATGTTGTTTGTGGTGTTTCCTACGCAACGTCATGGCATTGGCTTCCCCCTCACCTCTAACTAATATGTTTGTTCTCATAGGCTTGACGCATATGTATCCTCTCTTTATTTTACATTCAGAGTGAGATTCATGTTTTTTATTGGTTTTTCCATTCATGTAACAAAGCAACCAATTTCATGGTTTGAACCAACTTGCCAGATGAAGCTGTAAATGACTTTAGCAGCGCATGTAGATAAGAATGCTAGTGTTTGCCTTCATGAAATTTGAAGATAATCTGTAGTCAGAAAGTCAGAGATCAACAAGTTGCATTTTCAACATGCAAAAGAGTCACAATTCAAAATTTTGGAGGAAGATATTTGAATTAAAAAGTGCACTTAATCATGTAAATGCAATATAATAAGCACTTAGAAAACAGGACGCCCAAGAAACTCCATATTCTGGGGCATTCAGGAATAGAGTTTCTGAACACTTACCACCAATACTTAAAAAAGAGCTAATACAACACACACCCACTATATTATGATTTACAAAAATTGTTCTTAGCCGCTGAAGAATGCATAAAACCAGGTTATTTTGGTGCTGACATTAATATGGATTAACAAAGGCATCTACGGTCGTAATCAGAAACTTGAACAAGACATCAAGATCCAAAATCCATATGCTTATATATCAGGGCAGCGTGTACCGAATCAGCTGCTTCCCTTACCTTCCTTCTATCCCAAAATCCACCCACAACGACCGCCCATGTTTGTTCATCTGGAATGCTTCCATCAATCAACATTTCCTCGACAATACGAGCAGCCTTGTGCACGTCTCCTTTCTTACAGAAATGGTTGACCAGAATATCAAAAGACTTGTCCTCAACTGAGATGGCTCGGGTGCGCATGCTTAGATATAATTGAAAAGCTCGATTTGGATCATTCACGGCACACAGGCCTCGGACTACTGCATTATGGATCTTCACATGCAAGCTCCAAGTTAATCGGTTTGGAGATATTCCACTAAGAATCATTTCATCAAGATAGTTGGCTGCTTCTTGAAACTTGTTATTCTCACAAAAGCCATTGATAATTTTCCAGTATAACCCTGCATCAGGTTTACATCCCTGAAGTTTCATTCTGTCGAAAACCTCTAAGGCTTCTCCAATTTTACCTTCTCCACAAAGTCCGTGAATTAGGGTACTGTAAGTTATCATATTTGGAACCTTATGTTCATGAATCATTATCTCCAATAGCTCCATTGCATGAGAAGAACGTCCACCCTTACACAGACCGTCCATCAAAGAACTATAAGTGAACACATTGGGCTCAATACCTTTGCTCCTCATGTCCTCAAGCAATCCCATGGCTTCATCCAAGTAATTTGACTGGCAAAATCCATGAATCAAACAAGTATAGGTGACAACAGTAGGGTAACAACCATTTGCTTCCATCTCCGTCAGAAGTTCTTTTGCTTCAGTGGCCTTGCCCAATCTGCAAAGCCTATTAATTAGAGTCCCATACGTATAGGAATCCGGTGTAAATCCGCGATTCGGCATCTCACGAAATATACGAAAAGCAGAATCTATTGTTCCACTGTTCTTGCAGAGAGCTTTAATCAAAATATTAAGCGAAGCAACACAAGGTGGAATGCCCATCCCCCTCATGTAACGATAAAACCTAAAAGCAGTTTTTAACCGGTTTTCATCAACAAGTACAGAGAACACCGTAATATACGATTTCTGGGTTGGCTCACAATCATATTCCTTCATCTTTTGGAAAACCCTCATCACCTCAAGTGGCTTGTGAACCCGCCCATAGGCTCTATAGATTGAGAGGAATATATCCTCAGTAATTTTACAGCTCTCCCCCTTCATTCTGACAAGCATTTCCTCCGCTAGATTGAAATGATTTGCAGAAAGCAATCTAGAGATGATGAGACCAAATGTGCTACGATCATGCCGGAAGCCATTAGAGTACTCTGCTGTTGCTGCGTCAAATATAAGAACAGCTTTTTGTACATCTTTTTCTGCTCGAATCAGCTGTTCGACAAGGGTTGTCGTGACTTTTCTAGGCCATTTGATTGCTACCTTGGTGCTCATCACTTCAACACTCCTCTTCAAATGCTGCAATCCCCTTTCCAGAAATATGTGTCTCAAATTTCAGCTAATATCATTAGCTTTTCACTGATTAACGTTGTAACAACTACAATGCTTCTTGTCGATCCGATGTATTTGAAGCATCCAATATTGGAGCTAGAAACTGTAATCCAATAAAAAAATCATCAGGGTCTAATATCTAACAACATTGTTACCATCTTAAGAAATGCCAAAAATAACAAGATTTCTAGCAGGCATTGCGTCAAACAAGTTGGTGTCAATTGTACAAAAAAAAATCAAGCTGAAAATACACTGTTACAGGAATATCCAAATAATGAATTTATTATATCGGAAGCAAAGAAGAGAAATTTTGATTAAAGCTTTAACCTTTTTGATTGATCCGCACAACATAGTGAATTGGATCAATATTTAAAGGCAGTGCATGCACGGGTGCCTTCAATGTCGATCTGCCATTAACCACAAAGAGTAAGAGATGCGACAAGAAAGGAGAGCATGATTGTATTTATGCCACTGCTCAGCAAAGGACTAAGGTATTTTGAATTTTCAGTGTTATAAAAAGGTGAAAAACAGCAAGCTCTCTGACTTGGGTTGAAAATCTAATAAAAGTTACTACTACATTTTAGATACATTCAGTTGGTGACAACGACAACAAAGAAATCATGAGAATTTATCCACAAGAACTCTCTGACATTCAAAGACAGAAATCAAAGGTCAAATTTAGAAAGTAGCGTTTTTGAGTTTTTCCACTTCCTTTAGTTGTTTTCCCCTTCCAGTTACCCCGTAAGGGACTCACTTAACCCATATGAGAGAAATGAGAATATCTGACAATGGCGAATATATCAAGCATTTCGACAAACACCTTCCCTGCATTATTTTCCCAACTTGGCTTCTCTAATTAAATTCTTAAATTCACTAAGTGCGACATTCTCATATAAATACATGTTTAACGAGCTTCCAAATTCACATTATCCTCAGAACACATAATCATAGATTCATAGCAGGAATTGAGATTACCTTCTCTGTTAGTCATCCTCGTCGACTAGTCTAAATACAAGGCGATAAAAGTGATTACTGCTATGAGTCATCTTGTACGCAATACATAATAGGCCTTCGACCTAACTGCTAAAAAATAGGAGTACAATATTTTAATATTTTAATATCTCAATGTTTATGAACATTGAATGGGTATTGACATCAGTTACGTTTTGTGTATTCTTGATATTGATATCGAACAAAAGGTTTGTCCATTTGCTAATATTAAGTGAAATAATGACACGGAGAATGAAGGCATAGCTTGCGGAAGTTGTACGTTGAGCTGCTGAAGTGAGACATAACGACTTGTTTGTTATAAAATCAGAGTTCCAGAAATGTCCAATTTAGTCCATTAGTTTTTAAATGATAAATTTCTTTAATTACACATTAGTCCCTCAATTGCTTTTGTCTTATACCAAATAGGTCATGTCGAGCTGGATACTGTAATGACAGATAGTGGAACCATCCTTAGGAATTCTCTATAGTTTTTTGTAGAGAATATTCTCCATATATAGGTGTAATTACCCTCTGATGAAATCAATGAATGAAATCTCTATTTTTTATCTTATTTTTTCCTTATTTTCTCTTAATTTCTTTCTTCTTTCTTTTTCCTGTTGAATCACTGTTCCATTGGCCACTCTTGTATCAGTGGTATCAGAGAAAGCTCTTGGCTCCGTGGACGATAATGGCGGACAACAGCAGTGTCATGGAAGTGCTCAAAAAAATCTCACACGATATGTCTAGCTTCACTGCTAGACAAGATCTGTTAGAAGCCCACCAAGAATAAAGCAGCAATAACCAAGAGGAGGCCTTGAGTGAGCTTAGGGAGGTGCTCAATGAAGTTACTCATGGAGGAAAAAGGCCAGAAAGAGATAAATTTGCAGCTTACATTGGAGGTGAGTTGTATTCTCCCAATGATAGACCTTTCGATTTGGGTGATTTGGTTTCTCTTAGCTCTACTGGAGCTAATACCTCAACCATGCATTCGAATCTCCCTAATGTTAGCTCAGTTGCCCCTAATGTTCAGACTGTTGCCTCGATTGTAAACTCTACAACCTCAATTCCACCAGCTCCCATGAACCCTAGTTCTTCTCTTTACACCCAAAGTCTAAGAACATCCCAATTCCAACCTTCGCCTTTTCAGTCTATGGGGCAACAACCATTCCAAAGCCCCCTTCCCAGAACAACAATGCCTCCAGCACCATACTTCCCTAATGTTCAAGGAAGGTATTACCAAACTCCACCTCCACAAGGCTCACCATCAATACCACTACCTCTTTACCATCACTCATATACTCAACCTAGTCAATTCCCTTCTGCTTACCAGCACACAAACACACATATACCTCCAAACCTATACCATCAAGCCCCTTTTGTATCCACCCCTTATCAGTATCCTAATGCCTCTACTACTAACCCACCCCACAACTTGAACACTTGAACATACACCATGTAACACTACCAAATATGCCTTTCACCAAGTACCACAAGGTAGAGTTTTCCAAATTCAATGGTGAGGACCTTAGAACATGGTTATATAAGGTCGAGCAATTTTTTTGTGATAAGGATCTTACTATCTAGCAGAAAATGAAGCTGGTTTCTATGCATATTCAAGGAGATGCTTTGCAATGGCATCTAGGTTATATGAGGAGTAGAGGTCAAATGCCACTTCCTACTTGTGATGAGTATTTGTGGGCTTTGTGTGATAGCTTTGGGGCTGAATACTCAGATCCTATGACTGAGATTATGAACATAAAGTATATTGGGAGTGTGAAGGATTATCATAAGGCTTTTAATAGTGTTATGGCTAGAATGAACCTGTCAGTAGAGCATGCTATTAGCATATTTCTGAATAATCTTAAACCTGAAATCACCAATGCTGTGAGAATAGGTAATCCCACTAGTTTACCACAAGCATACTACTTGGCTAGGCTACACGAGGCCAGTTTTCTTGTACAGAGCAAGGCCATCAAGGCAGCTACTCTATTGTATCAGCATTCTGCTATGAGGACTCACCAAGGACCAGGCTCCACTAGAGTTACAAGGCCCACTGCACCTATCTATAAACCTCCTGTGTACTGCTAACATGGATACATTCAGGAAGAGGAGACTTACCCCAGCTGAAATGGATGAAAAAAGGGCTCAAGGGGTGTGTTTTTTCTGTGATGAGAAATTTACACCAGGGCATAAGTGCAAGGCCAAAAGGCACCTTTATTCCCTGGAGTTGCTTGCTGAAGAATTGAGCCAGGAGGAAGATATAGAATTGGAAGTGGAGGAGTCTGAGGAGCCTTCAGATGCTACTAATCTTGTTGAAAGCTGTGAAATATCCCTACAGGCTCTAAATGGCATTAAGGGTTTCACGACTCTTAGGATTCAAGGTTTTTCTGAACACAATCCTATCAATGTTCTCATTGATTGTGGTTCCACCCACAACTTTATTAGTGAGAAGTATGCTAAGAGAATAGGTTGTCCAATTAGCCAAATACAACCTCAGGATGTGTCTGTAGCTGATGGAAAGGTCATTCAATCTGTAACAAGAAGTAAAAACTTCAAGTGGCTCATGCAAGGGGTCCTCTTTCAAAATGACTTCCTAGTGCTTCCAATTGGCAGCTGTGATGTTATCCTAGGAATCCAATGGCTGTGCAAGTTGGGAGATATCAAAGTCAATTTTGAGAAGCTCTTCATGCAATTTATCTACCAAGGAAAACCTGTTAACTTGCAGGGCAGTTACCCTTCCTTAAAGACAGTAGATACTAAGGCATTGCACAATATTACCCTTGATACTGCTCAGATCTTTATGATAAAGGTCTGTTCAACCAACATGCCTTCAGCTGTAACCTCTCAGACCCATAAGGATATCCCTGTCCCCATCCAAAAACTCCTCACTGAATACAGCTCAGTCTTTCAAGAACCCAACCAATCACCTCCTTTAAGGGGGGTGTTTGATCATCACATTCCTTTGATTGAAGGTAGTGTCCCTGTTAATTCTAGACCATACAGATATTCTCTAATTTAAAAGGATATGATTGAAGATATAGTGAGGGAAATGATGGCTCAAGGCATCATCAAGTATAGCTCCAGCTCCTATGCTTCACCTGTAGTCCTAGTTGGGAAGAAACATGGCTCTTGGAGATTGTGTGTTGATTACAGAGCTCTAAATAAGATCACTATTAAGGATAAGTTTCCTATACCACTCATTGAGGAGCTGTTGGATGAACTTGGAGGATCAGAAATTTACTCAAAGATAGACTTAAGAGCAGGCTATCACCAAATTAGAATGGCTTCTTCTGATGTGCATAAGACAGCCTTCAAGACACACTCTAGACACTATGAATACCTTGTCATGCCCTTTGGATTGACTAATGCTCCCTCTAGTTTTCAAAGGCTCATGAACCACATCTTTCAGACATATTTGAGAAGGTTCATCCTAGTGTTCTTTGATGATATTTTGGTTTACAGCAAGACATTAGAGGAACATAAGAAACATTTGAGGCTCACTTTTGACTTGTTGTTACAACATTAGCTTTTTGCTAAAAAAAGTAAGTGTGTATTTGCAGCAACTAGAATTGAGTATCTAGGCCACTACATTTCTGCTGAGGAGTGGCCACTGACCCACAAAAAATTGAAGCAATTCAAGGGTGGCCTGAACCTGTCAATATTAAACAGCTGAGAGGATTTTTGGGACTTGCTGGGTACTACAGAAGATTTATAAAAGGTTATGGGGTCCTCAGTAAGCCACTCACTAACTTACTCAAGAAGGACAACTTCAAATGGTCCTCTCAAGCCACTTCAACATTCATTAGACTCAAGGAAGCCCTCACATCTGCCCCTATATTGGTACTTCCTGATTTCTCCACACCTTTTGTAGTGGAAACAGATGCTTGCAGCAATGGTATTGGTGCAGTCTTGATGCAAAGAGGCCAACCTATAGCTTACTTGAGTAAGGGCCTTTCACCTCAGCACCAAACCTTATCAGTATATGATAAGAAATTGTTGGCATTAGTCATGGCTGTCACAAAGTGGGCACAGTACCTGACTGGTAGGCCTTTCACAGTGAAGACTAATCAAAAAGCTCTGAAATTCCTCCTTGAGCAGAAGCTGCATACTGGATCACAACTGAAGTGGATAGCCAAGTTAATGCAATATGACTTCATGATTGAGTACAAGAAGGGAAAGGAAAACAAGGTGGCTGATGCCTTATCCAGGTGGCCTGCAGCTGAACTTGATGCCCTTACCATATCCTCTATCAAGACAGACCTGCTTCACATGATCGCCCAAAGTTGGTACTTGGATTCACACTTAACTGCTTTGATTCAATCCTTAAAGGAAGGTACAGAAGTACAGGGCTACACATTCTTTCATGACCAACTCAGGAGGCATGGTAAGTTGGTGATTTGGACTGATCCTAACTTAAAGAAGAGCATTATGCAATTGTGGCATGATTCTCCTATGGGAGGACATTCAGGAATTGAACAGACATACAGAAGGATATCTTCATTGTTCTACTAGAAAGGGCTAAGAGAAGATATCCACACTTATGTCAATGGCTGTGATATTTTCCAAAGGCAGTCCCCTTATCCAGGTCTTCTACAACCCCTAAAGCTACCAGAGTCAGCTTGGAGCAGCATTAGCATGGATTTCATTGAGGGGCTACCCAAATCAAAAAGGGAAAACTATGATTCTAGTGGTAGTTGATAGACTCACCAAGTATGGCCATTTCTTAAGTCTCTCCCACCCTTACTCAGCTGCAGAAGTGGCCAAACTCTTTATGGAGCAGATCCACAGGCTTCATGGTATGCCTGAAGATATAGTAAGTGACAGGGATCCCATATTCACTAGCAAGGTCTGGCAAGAATTGTTCTCTATGCATGGGGTAACACTTAACACCTCAACAACATACCACCCTTAAACAGATGGCCAGACAGAAGTCATCAACAGATGTTTGGAAACATATCTTAGATGCTTCTACTCTGACTCCCAAGTTGACTGGTGCTCCTACCTAGCTTCTGCTAAATGGTGGTACAACACCACCTTTCATTATTCCATACAAAAAACACCATATGAAGCTTTGTATGGCCAGTCACCCCCACTTCATCTACCTTATATAGCAGGTGATTCAGCTATGGAAAAGGTTGATCGAAGTCTCTTGACCAGGGAGTTCAAACTACAACTCCTCAAACATCATCTTCAAAGAGCACAATAAAGGATGACTACTCAAGCTAACAAATATCGCTCAGATAGACAATTCAAAGAAGGTGACTGGGTTTATCTCAAAATCCAACCTTACAGACAAGTCACACTATCAGGTTCCCACTTTTCAAAATTTTCAGCTAAATACTATGGCCCATATCAAATCCTACAAAAAATTGGCCCTGATGCATATAAACTTTCTCTTCTATCTCAGTTACTTCTCCACCCCACTTTTCATGTTTTCCAACTCAAATTCTGCCATAATTTACCCTCTCAGATTTTCCACCCTCCAGTCCTTGACATTGCCAGTCCTTACTGTCCTAACCCCCATAAAATACTTGATCGACGTTTGGTTCAAAAGGGAAACAAAACTGTCACTCAAGTTCTCATCCAGTGGGATCAGCTACCACCAGAACAGGCTACTTGGGAAGACTACCATTCTCTTATGGTACGATTTCCTTCCTTCCTTCCTTGAGGACATGGAATTTCTTAACAGGGGGGTCAGATACAGAGAATGAAGGCATAGCTTGCGGAAGTTGTACGTTGAGCTGCTGAAGTGAGACATAACGACTTGTCCTATCCAATAAGACACCATTGAAATGTTATATGGTACAATTCCTTCGTACGGTCACTTAAAACCTTTTAGATGTCTATGTTATGCAACTGTGCCTAAATTTCATAGAGATAAATTCAAACCAAGGGTTGTTCCTTCTATTTTTATTGGTTATCCTTTTGGCAAGAAGGGGTATAAGCTTTATAACTTGCACACCAAATCTGTTTTTGTCTCCATGGATGTCATTTTTTATGAGTTTATTTTCCCTCTTCCTCTTAATTCCTTTCCCTTTCTTACCTCTCCTTCTTATATTCATTCCACTATTTTTAATGAGCCTATGGACTCTTTTCCTTTTTCCACTCCCATTTCCTATGTTCTCCCTACTTCTTCCAATTCTTCCTTGTTATATTCTGGATGTGATCTTTCATCCTTCGCTATTTTTGTCCCATCCAAACCAGTTCCTTCCCCTGTTGCTCATGTCCCTTAACTAAGGAGATCCACTAGATCTCATCAGCTTCCTTCCCACCTTCAAGATTATGTGGTTCACCTTCCTCCATCTATTTCTTGTTCTTCTGCTACCTCCACTTCTGCTACATCAATTGCTGCAGTTGATCCCCACTCATATACTCAGGCTGCTGCTAGTCCTGCTTGATAGGAAGCCATAAGGAAGGAGTTTGAGGCATTGGAAGCAAATAAGACTTGGAAAATTGTTGAGCTACCCAAGGGGAAGAAAGCAATTGGTTGCAAGTAGGTGTATAAAATCAAATATACGGTTGATGTAAGTGTAGAAAGATACAAAGCGAGGCTAGTTATAAGGGGGATACATAGGTAGAAAGCATTGATTTTCATGAGAATGTAGTAACAATGTGCATGATTATATGTCCCATTGCTTATGCAGTTAAACAAAAATGGTCTTTTTTTCAACTAGATGTTAACAATGCTTTTTTGCATGGTGATTTGGATGAAGAAGTGAATATGAAACTTCCCCAGGGGTTGCTTGTTGTCTCTTACTCTGCTGCAGCTATTGATTCTATTCCTCATCCGGTATGTAAATTACACAAATTATTGTATGATTTGCGACAAGCATCTAGACAGTGGTATGCCAAGTTGTCCCAAGCACTTTGTTCTAGAGGTTATACCCATTCTTTAAATGATTATTCTTTATTTGCGAGACAATAAGAGAACTCTATTGTTTTTCTTGTTGTGTATGTAGATTATATTATCTTAATTGGTAATGATTTGACTAAAATTTCAGCATTAAAAGACTTTCTGGATGAGCAATTTAGAATAAAGGATGCAGGGCTTCTTAACTATTTATTGGAAATACAGGTTCATTATTATCCGTCCGGTGTTCTGTTGCACCAAAAAAAGTTCATTTCTGAGCTTTTGGATAAATTTAGCTATTGTGAAGCTTCTTCTGTTATATGTCCTTTCGATTAACTATCAAATTGAAGTCTAATATTGCAGAGCTTTTACCTAGGTCTGATACATATAGGAGTCTTATTAGGAAACTTAATTTTCTTACACACACTCATCAGGACCTTTGCTTTGTTGTTCAACATCTTAGTCAATTGCTTCAATCTCCTAGAGTCCCCCACATAACTATTGCTCTACATGTTTTACGATACCTAAAAAGGACTTCTGAGGCTGGACTTTTCTTGAATAACTCTGCTAAATTTTTTTTGGTTGGTTTTTATCATAGTGATTGGTTGCATGTTCAGATTCACGACGTTCAGTTAGTGGTTTTTGTGTCACCTTGGGTGGTAGTCTAATTAGTTGGAAGTCCAAAAAATAATATGTAGTTTCCTTTTTATCCGTGGAGGCTGAATATCGCGCCATGAGTAAGGTTGTTGCTGAATTGTCTTGGCTAGTTTGTTTTCTATCAAATTTGAGTTTGACATTCTCTACACCTATTCCAGTTTTTTGTGACAATCAAGCTGCTATTCATATAGCACGCAATCCAATTTTTCACGAAAGAACGAAGCACATAGAGGTTGATTGTTATTTTATACGCACTAAGCTAGCTGATGGATTAATCTCTTTGAGTCACATTCCTACTACTTTGCAATTAGCTGACATCTTTACTAAGTGTTTGACAGATGCTCCTCATCACTCTTTAGCTGGCAAGTTGGGTGTTTGCTCACCCTCCAACTTGAGGGGATGTTGAAGTTACATAGTGAACACAATTAGTATTGGGTTTGTGCTGATTATTTATGTGTATTTTTTGTATTTGGGCCTAAAAGTGGTCTGTTAGTTTGGTTTTAGTTTTTACTTTGTCCCATTGTATAAATAGGTAACTTGAAGCTCATTCTACAACTTTTGCCATTTTGCGAATAGAAGAAATGTCTTACTCCAGAACGTTCTCAAAAGCTCTCAAGCCTTAGATTGTTTTTCTTCGATCTACACTTCAATTTGATTTTTCACAGTTCGAAAAGCTACTACAAAATCCTAATTATCAGAGATGTGCACATTTTATTAACGATGAAGTGTTCAGCACACTTCACGCCATTTTAACATAGAATAAAAGAAAATTGTACCCCTCCACATTTTAATAAAAAAAAATTGCAACAATTTTATTTTTTAAGCCATTAATTTTAGGTCAAAGGTGTTAGATCTAATTTTAATGATGACAATAATATATTTTCCTTTTGTGTAGGAATTTTTAGATTGGCGAAAATTATAGGCGCATTTAAAGGAAGAAGAGATTAATCGTGAAGATAGTGACAGAATCAAGGGACGTGATTAAAGGAAGACGAAATCACAGAAAATACAGATGGAATCGTGAAGATACTGACGGAATC
The DNA here is from genome assembly GCA_032618575.1 of Nicotiana noctiflora. Classification (NCBI taxonomy): domain Eukaryota; kingdom Viridiplantae; phylum Streptophyta; class Magnoliopsida; order Solanales; family Solanaceae; genus Nicotiana; species Nicotiana noctiflora. The sequence continues at coordinate 68,615 of JASVEL010002497.1, read as the reverse complement.
AAGGGATACAATTAAAGGAAGACGAAATCACGGAAGATACAGATGGGATCAATGATAGCTAAATTCAAGGAATCAGATAAATCAAGATCTCGCTGAATATTAATCAAGGGTCAAAATATAGAGGATCAAGATTCCGAGTTTATTAGAGCCATTGCAGAACAACTTTATTCTTGGAATGAATCAATCTCTTTCCAAGGATCAAATCTCTTGGGTTGGCAAATCTTTCCAGAATTCAAACCTCTCTCTCAAAGTATTTAAACCTGTAAACACGCCTTTGCTAGACATATTTTGATCGAACCAAACACCCTCTCTTTGTTCTACTTCAAACAAACATTAGAGCCCTCTAAGACTTGTTGTATAACAAGTTAGAGAAGAAAGACAACAAACACTGGTGAGACATTGTATGAAAAGAGACGAGTAATATAGAAACTAAGCTATTACATCATTTTCGTCGTACTCGAAGAAACTCATTCACTAAAGAGAATTCCCTTGCAACCCAATGACCTCTTAATTATTTACAACATTTCACATATGAATGGCTGCTTCTTTTACGTCGAGTATTCTGTTCAGTAGGAAATGTTGTATTCGTAAAAGTTGAGGGACCAAAATGAAGGTAACGACATAAACTTACGGACTGAAATGCCGTTTTAGCTCTAATTACAGGGCTTCTTAAGAAAGAGTTTGTCCTAACTCCTAACTTCCTTATTAAAAGGAAAGAGAAAGTGGGGTCCAAAATTGTCCTTTTCCAACAGTTTGTTCATGACTAGCCTTTTGGAATTCCCAAAGTTACAAACTTCAGCTGGTTCTTTCCAAATTCAATCTCACCTTCCAGTCAAAACTGTTTATTTTTCAACAAAGATTCACTGCCTTCCAATGGAACTTAACTCTTCTTCTCCAAATACAATTCGTGTTGTTTCCACTTTTGCTTCACCATTTGAGGGTTCTCCTGACCAAAATGATTCCTCCAATTCTTCTTCAAGCAGAAAACCACTTAGTTTATGGCCAGGAATGTATCATTCTCCAGTGACCAATGCTCTTTGGGAAACAAGGTCTCAGATTTTTGAAAGACTTCTTGATCCACCACTTGATGCTCCTCCACAAAGTGAATTGCTTAAGAAAACCCCAGCAGAGAGCAGGACTTCAATTCTTTATAATTTTTCGACTGATTATATACTGAGGGAACAGTACAGGGATCCATGGAATGAGGTCAGAATTGGGAAGTTGCTTGAAGATCTCGATGCTCTTGCTGGCACTATCTCTGTCAAGGTACATGCCTTTTTCAAGATAGTGTTATCCGTGGCAATTTCGTATTTGATTAATTATATGTCTTTATTTGCATTGCTGCATAACATTTGAACTTTTCATGGGGTGGAGAAGGGTAGAGAGGCAGGCCATTTTCCACGAGTTTTCAACCGTTCACCATTGGCCTCCGGGATATCTTGGATATTAAAAATAGAAAAAAATGAACTTTCATCGGTTGAATTTAGAAGTCTAAGGTTGGTTGTTCTGTTGCACATACATGCTTATCTTCTTTCAAATTTTCAGTGTTTCCATGTATTTTAATGCCTGATTCCATTGGCTAAAACTATTTATGAATATAGTTCCGCTAAATTACTTATTTAGTCCTATTTTGCATATTTATGAGAGTTCATATTGAACCAAGTTTCCTGTCTTTGTTAACTCTAAGCAGATGTCCTTGTATAGAGGACATGCTCTTTCTCTTGGATCAACAACAAACAAGATCAGGGTTGCAATTGCAATATCCTGTGAGCAGTCACCATCCAACCTCACCAATGAAGTTACAAATTGATTTGCATGGATTGTAACTTAGTGTATGTAACAGCTTCATCTGGCAAGGTTTTGCGGGGGAACAGGATGATGGCTTCTTGGATAAGTAGAGTTTTTATATCAACTGAGTAGGATGAGAGATTCCCAGACTTAGTTCACATGCCTACCAACAACTGACCATTGTCCTTTTTTTTTACAATGTGGTGGTCCATCACTGTTTCAGAATAGAAAATATGTCAGTAAAATAGCATGACGTCAAAAAGATGGAAAAGGAATGGTAGGACATCTACCAAGTTTCATGTTGGTGATTGACAGTGTACCATATTGGTTGAAAGAGTGAGTTGCTGTCTCCTTATACTATTGTGTGGACAATTCATACCTCATGAGCTAACTTTTAAGGCTGTGTTAGCTCCAACATCAATTTTCATAATATGGTATCAGAGGCTGACTCATCTCTATTGTTTTGTTATCCAATGTCGGGCCCCCGATATTAAGCTATTCACGAGATGTATGTCAGTTTTGTACATGTTGCGGAGGGGGAAAGCAGTGTTAGAGTGTCTCATATCGGTTGATGGAATTAGCTACAATCTCCTTATATGGTCTTGGGTATTCCGAAGCTCATGTGCTATCTTTTGAGATTGAGTAGGCCCAAGGTCAATTTGCTTAACATGGTATCAGATTTAGAATCATCCTTGTGGTTGTGTTACCCGGTGTTGGGTCCCCACGTAATGTTATTCGTGCTCCAAATATTCAGTGCTAGGCATGTAGGAGGGGAAATGAGGGAGGGCAAGGTGCTAGAGTGTCCCAAATAAGTTGACATAATGGAATATAGTCTGTTTATGGTCTTGAGCAGTCCTCATCCTTTGAGGTTAACTTTTAGGGTTGAGAAAGTCCATTTTCTCAACAATGAAATGAGTTGTAGCCTCCTTATATGCTCTTGGGCAATCCTGAACTAGTTGTTTGGTTAAGTTAGGACTAAAGTTATTTTCAAACCTATCCTTGTTATATCTTTTGATATTGGGCCCTAATAGTATATTATCTATATACTTAAAGGTCCAGTCATAGGCGTATGGGGGGACTGTTAGTGCTCCATATTGGTTCACAATAGTTATAGCAACAACTACAACAACATACCCAGTATATTTTCACAAGTGGGGTATGGGGAGAGTAGTATATACGCAGTCCTTACTGAAGATAGAGAGGTTGTTTCCGTAGGACCCTCGGCTCAATAAAGCAAAATCACAGTAGTTATGACAAAAGTTCACACTAGTTATATTCTCCTCATATGGTCTTCTTCAATTCTTATCTCGTGAGCTAGCTTTTAAAATTGAGTTTGTTCCAAGATCCATTTTCTTAACAACGATGAAGCCGAAAGCAGTAAAATGGATTTGAGGAAGAGAACCTGAAAGCTTATTCCATGAAGTGAATATTCTTAAAGGAAAAGGGGATGACTGATCTTGGGACGAATTTTCCCACATAGGAGACTTGCTGAAAACATAAATACATAAGTTGGTTGAAAGAGGGTGACAATAATATCAAGTTCTTCCAATGCATGATTAGTGCCTTTAAAAGTTACAATTTCCTTAAAACATAGAAATCAACAGAGACGAGCTCTTGAAGGATAATGGAGCTTGGCAAATGATGCTACAGTATTATCAAACTCTACATACTGAAGAAGGAAGCCTAGAGACAAGGCATGCTGGCATGGATGGTGTTACTTTCTCGAGTATAAGCCATGAGAATGAGAAGGAGCTTGAGAAGCTTATCAGGAAGAGGTGGTTAAACAAGTTATTTTGTCATCCCTTAGGTAATGAGGCACCAAGGTTTGATGGTTTGCGCACTAACCCTAACATACTTCAACACTGTAGGGGCATGGTTTTTAAAAAAAGATGTGTTGGAATGCATAGATATTTCCATGTTTGTGGATATTTGGATAAGTTTCAGTTCATCATTTAATAGTTTTGATGCCCAAGAGAAGAGGGGCATCTGATATGGAGCATGTACAAAATCATGGCAAAAATTGTATGAATAAGGTATACGATAGTAATGGATTAGAATCTTTTACTTAGAGTGCCTTTGTGAGTGGAAGACAAATCTTGGATGCAAGTTTTATTTCTAATGAGACAGTGTACTCGAGGCTCAGAAGCGGAAGATCATGGTTTACGTTCTAAGCAGATATGGGCAAGCTTATGACCACGTATAACGGAAGTTCTTAAATAAATACTACTGCAGAATGGGCTTTTGGGGACAAAAAATTCATACATTATCACATATCCACCGTAAAGTTCTCTATAATGATTAAGGGGACTCCTATAGCTTTTCCAGTAATAATAGAGGCACTAGACATGGAAAGTCGTCGTCTATTGAGTATAACTCATTGAGCAATCCATAATATAGGCTACTGAATGGATTTGTGGCGATCGAGGGAATGAATGAAAAGATCCATACTTCACATCTTTTATTCCTAAATGATAAATTGATATTGTGCAAATCACACATAAGACATGTATGATTATTGTTCAAAAATATTGATATGGTTTCAGGTTAATCCAGACAATGTATAGATATAATGAAGTAAGATTATATTCCCATAGAAGAAGCACAGACCATACAAGAATTAACATCATCATATGGATATAAGGTGGCTAATCTCCTGAGAACTTATCTGATCCCAGTTTCTATCATTCATCTACTCCTCCATCTCAAACTATATGTGATAGGCTATTTGTATCCTCTATACTCCATCCACTCTACTTGAGCCCATTTATCTGACCCTACCTTAGGGTGGTGACCGGTGATGCGAAAAATTTAAAGAAGATTGGAGAATAGAAAAAGCAAAGTTTTTTCCATTAGGGGTGTAAGGACTCTTGTAGAAGCAACACTTTCAAGCCGTTAGTTCACAACTCATGTCATTGCTCACCATTTTGCTTCTATTAGCTTGAGTAAGAAATTAATGAGAGACTTTTTGTGGTGTGAAGCAACAGTAGAGATGAGATATTTGCCAATAGAATGCAACAAGGTCATGGCCTCAATTAGAGCAAAAGGTTTGGGCGTGAGTAAAATAATGATTCAGCATGCTTTATTCAGAAGTGGTTATCGAGATTTGCATGCGGAGAAATGATGAGAAAGGTAGTTCTTGCAAAATATGGATGTTACAACATAGTCGGTTCTACAATGAAGTTAATACTTCCGATGGGACATGCCTATGGAAAGGAATCATGAGGTGAATGAAAGAATTCTCTAGATTCATTGGCTTCATAATGAATAATGACAACCGCATTCAATTTTGGTTGGATATATGATGCGGACAGTTGGCTAAGAAAGTTTCCTGATATATTCTCAATCATGACTAACAAAACGGTAGCCAAAATATTAAGAAGAGATGCAGTTCAAGTGTTATGTGATATCTCATTCTGGTGATCCATTCATGACTGGGAATGGTAAACATTGCAGAATTCTTTCAGAAACTTAACGTCACACACGATTTGGATGCTGGTAATGGTATGTAAAAATAAGGTAATGAAAAAAGTGACTTTCTGTACATGGTGTTGCGTATGGGTTGTAACCCTAATGTGGATAAAAGGAGGAATTGCATAGTAGCGAAATGGTCCTGCTCTGCATGGGCAAAAGAAGTGGTGAGGATGTGGATCACCTACTGTAAACTTCGTGGTTGAGTCATGCACATCAACTATTCCTCTCTAATATGTTATAGGTATTACCTTAAAGATGGCAAAGTTTTTAGCAAGTTGGAGATGATAAAAGTTGAACAAGAAAGAAAGAAGCATGGAATATTTCTCTCTTTTGTATTTTTTGGTTCGTTTGGAGAGAAATAGTAGAATACGTAAGGTGTGGAGAACTCTATGTGTGGAGTTAAAAAGTTTGTCTTTCTCATTTATATTTTGGTGCAAACAAGGTCTTCATTTCATAGATAGTTGGACGGATCTTCTGGAGCTTTAATGTGTTTCCTTACCTTTGTATTTTGACACTGCCTTGGTGTAATTATAATTAGTATTTGATTTTTTTTCAAGTAATAATAATGAGGTGCGCTTTATGATTTTTTGGAACTTTTTCTTTAGAAAGCGACATTCTTGAGTGCTAGTTTATGTACTTTAATATATTATTGGGATGTGCCTGCTAAACTTGTTGTTGGTTGAATCAGCATTGCTCGGATGTTGATAGCATGACTAGACCACTCTATTTGGTGACTGCCTCCGTTGATAAAATGGTGCTGAAGAAGCCAATCAGTGTTGACACTGATCTGAAAATGGTTGGTGCAGTTATCTGGGTTGGCTTTTCTTCAATTGAAATTCAACTTGACGTTATACAGCCATCAAGTGGTATTTTCTCAAACTGAATTCATTTACTAGAATTCCGCAACATTTTTTCATTACATGCTCCTCTAAATTGTACCAACTAATATCATTTAGTTAACCACTTTCATACTTTAAAAAAAGTATCTTTAAGCTTGTGACAAAGACTGATACTTACGGAGAACCGGAAAGTGTTTTACATAGTTTACCATATTCATAAGTACCTAGTGTATGAATATGTTAAGTTCAAAAACAGTTACGATCTAACCTAAACCTGGTTTTGAGACCCAATCTTGTTTTTTCTTATTTAAGTCCACATTGGCCGGTAAAATCTCATGTTGACAATACTATTAAAATCATTTCGTCTTTGACTTGTATGGTTGTACCCCTAAGACATGGCAATTTATAGTTAAGTATGCCATCATCCCCATCATCCCCAAATTTTACTTGACGCAAAGTTCGTGAATGTAGATCTTCTCTCCCTATAGAAACTAACACTTCTTTGTCAAACCTAGCCACATATCCAAATGTTTGTATTATTGTGATAAATGATAACCTAGAGTGTTCTTTCCTTTTCTATAAGCTGTTATTTTTACATCTCTCTCAGTTTCTCACTTGTGATTCTCATCTCTGCTGTCAACACCACCGAGACTCCCATTCTTGCTATAAATTTTCTTTTATTAAAGTTAAGATAGGGGCTTACATTTTACGGCTAACTCTTCATTGAATACAGTGGTAAAGAAAAGATTTTATCTGCTGGTCATTGCATGTTGCTTTGAGAATGCTAGTTCTAATGATCTGCTGGTCATTGCATGTTGCTTTGAGAAATCCAGTTTAACTTGGAGAATTTTCTTACAGGGAGTAGTGACCCATCAGAATCAGTCGCTCTGACAGCAAACTTCATTTTTGTTGCTCGTGACTATAAGACAGGGAAAGCTGCTCCAGTGAATCGATTGTGTCCCGAGACAGACGCAGAAAAGCTGCTCTATGAAGCAGCAGAAGCTAGAAATAACATTAGGAAAAGAAAGAGAGGGGAGGACAAAAGGGAGATTGAAAATGGGGGAGTTAACAGACTTGAAGAACTATTAGCTGAAGGTAGAATATTCTGTGACATGCCAGCATTGGCAGATAGGGACACCATTCTTCTCAGAGATACCCGCCTTGAAAATTCTTTGATTTGTCAGCCCCAGCAAAGAAATATTCATGGTCGTATCTTTGGGGGTTTCCTGATGCTCAGAGCATTCGAACTAGCATTTTCGACGGCTTATGCTTTTGCTGGTCTGATGCCGTCTTTCCTAGAGGTTGATCATGTTAATTTCCTTAGGCCTGTAAGTGCATTATCTTGAACATCTCCTCTTCAGTTATCACTGTTAACTTGATTCATAGTGGAGCTATTTCAATTCTTTTACGAGGGGGTAGGGTTGGTCTCACACCAACACCAGAATACATCACCAGCATACCTATACCTGTTACCCATGAATAAAACTAGTACAACGATGGTTATTCTTTCCTCCACGGCTAGAATACTTGTTAGCTACATACAAATTGAAAATGAAGAAGTGCACTTTGTTCCTCCGGGGCTAAATACTTTTCATGACTGATCAGTTGAATCATATCCAACCACAAGAAAGGCCCTACTTTTATTTGTATGTGAATATGGAAAAGTTGAAATACTAGTATATGTTAAAGTAAATTGTCGCTTAATCACTAGTATCATTCAAGGGACAAAAGAGGGGTTTATCATTTTAACATTATCCTTTCCAAGTTTATTCCAGAGGTGCTTTTTTACTGTTGCAGGTGGATGTTGGAGACTTTTTACGTTTCAAATCATGTGTACTTTACACTGAACACGAGAATACTGATCAGCCTCTGATCAATGTAGAAGTTGTTGCTCATGTTACTAGGCCAGAGCAGAGGTCTAGTGAGGTATATTGATCTTCTCTCCCTCTGTTACATTTTGTATGGCATTCTTCTTCAACTTTAAATTCTCATTTTACTCTTAATGACTTGCACTTATTATTGCTCTTGCTAATGTAGCAATCTACAAAATCCTGAAATAGCGCTTATTCTCTAACCTGAAATGCAGGTATCCAATAGGTTCTACTTCACATTTACTGTCCGTCCAGAGGCTAAGGCTACAAATTCTCAATTCAGGATCCGGAAAGTTGTTCCAGCTACAGAAGAGGAAGCTCGTAGGGTCCTGGAACGCATGGATGCTGATCATCTGCAGTCAATTCATTATACCTGCAAATGAACTTTTAATTACAAAACTAAAGAGATGGCTACTTGAGTTTTAACATGCAAGTAAGACAGTCCGTAGAAATTGAAACTGAGAGACCAATGTTGTAATTTATATTACTAAATTACTTATACAACATACCTAGGAGATGAGGCTGATTGATGGAACAAAGTTCTAAATTAGGAAAGACGTTATACGCTGACATTCCTCTTTTATTACAAAACTAAATAGAAATGTTTCTTTGGTAATGCTACTTCTGTTATTTATGTTTCAAGTCACAGCCATCTAGAGTTGTATATCCAAACTTATGCAGGTAACGCCAGTTATAGTAATTTTTTTACCAGCTTTTGATTGATCTCTTTTGGAATTCATTTCTACAATATCATTCAATGGAAATTTTTTTCTGGGTTTCCTAAATACTAGTATTAGCTCTTTAAAGACTTATTTCAAGTAGAATGGGGAATTGCCATCAATTATTGCCAAAAAGAAGGTGAAAGCATTTTTAGGAGTATTTGTTTTTGACAAGAGGGGTTCCTCTACTTCCAACCAAGTGGTTGGGAGTTCAGCAAACATGACATAGTAACATAGAAAATAGAGTAATAACCTGATAAAATCAGTTGAATTATACTTGCAACTTTTGCACTGTTAGTAAATATAACTTAAAAGCATTGCTCATTATCCAATGTACACAAATGCATCTAGCTTTTCTCTCCCTAAAATCCGTTGCTAAGTTGCATTATGTCTTTACTTTCTCCTGCAATCATTGCTCTTTCTTGTTTCTCATAATTCTATAAGCTAAGTTCTTTTTTAACCAACGGTCAAATAAAGCTGAAGGCAACCACTACACACAGCTGGCTCACAATGTTAATTTTTCTAAGTTTCTTCTTTTTTTGGTTGGAGGTATCCTTTTTCACCACCAACCCTAAACTTAATACTCAGATGTTTCACTTTACAAATGACACTAGCCAATTCCTGCATTCTTGATTTGGAGGTTCTGATCTAACAAACTTGAAACATAAAATGTTTCTGGCATTACGCCTTTGATATTTGCTGAACAAATGCTCTTTATATATCTATCTGAATGGATACATTTTCAGAACTTGTACAATGAACTATATAAATACAAAATTAAAAAAAAAAAAAAAAGATTACATGTACCTTAAAGGCAGGCACAGTCTCAGACAAACTCCTAGTGGCCTTTATAGTAGTAGATTACATTGGTTTTGGCCAAAAACAAAAATCTAGGGTTCTGCCTGCTATAAGCTAATATTGTTATTATTAAGGGGATGAACTGTCCTCGTCGGAGGAACTATGCTGCCTTGTTGCAGTCAACCCGCCAATGGCTGGTTGTAGAGTTGGATTTACTGGAACTGGAAACTTGTGGGCAGAACTAACTATTGTACGTTCATTTATCATCCCAACTTCCTTGCAGACGCGATCAAGAACCATTAGGAAGTCTCTCACCACCATAAAGATTCTAAAAGGGTGAGCCTCTTCTCTGGCTGAATTTCCGTGGAAGTATTCAGTTATTTCTTTCACCAAGGACATGGCGACACTTTCTAAGGCTTGGAGCCTTATGATCTCCTCCTCTGCCATTTTCATAAACCTTCTCATGGACTCGGAAAATTCTTCTACGCTGCTGTCCTTCAATCCCACTGCTTCAATTGATCGGACAACTTCAGCAATGTTTCCAATCCCTTTTGAAAGCTTTAAGACCTCACTGTGAAGCACTTCTGAATCCATTGCAGCAGCCTTCTTAACATTTACAAGCTCTGAACTAAGGTTTGAAACAACTTGGAGGCCAAGCTTCCGGCACTTAGCATCATCACTAATGGTCGACTGTTGATCTTGATCTCCACCAGAGAGACGAGCTCCTTCACTTCTAATTATCTCCTGTACCACAAAATGCAAGAGGGATGTTTTCCCATCAGCTCCCTTCACATCTGCAAGCTTTAGCAGTGTATCCAGTTTGAACGCATGTGCATCACCGCGATTTGTCCCAACATTCATGCGGTTACCGGTTTTCAGCACTGCTTCCAGAAGCTTTAAGAACATTCTATTACTTCTCAGCTCTTCACAAGAAGCCTGTCAAGTAGCAAAGCTTATAAGGATTACAATTTCCAACTTCTCATAAAAACTTAAGAAAAGACTTCCCAGTCTGCTATTGGTTTGTGTGATCATATAATAAACATAGTATGAATACTTGAATTGGTTCAATTAGCATGAATTCCACAGTTCAAGAGAGAAGTAGTACATGATTAGTTTATCAGAAGTTCCAACAGTTCAAGTTAAAATATACGTATAATTATTTCCTAGTCCAACAATTAGATGTCCTATCATACTGATGCATCAGCACTTCCTTCCAAACAACAGAATGCTATTTTTAAGTCTCATTAATCATAGGTACCAGCATATTTTCTTATTTAGCTTGTTATACATCAAGACTTTACGAAAACCTCTCTTCTGTCAAATCAAAAATCAAAATTGTTTTGTGATTTTTAGAGAACTCAATATACAACTAGCAGCAAAACATGACTTGAAATATTACCTCTAGAGTTTCAAATGACTTTTTGAGGTAGTCAACCTCAGAATCAAAATTTGAAATGTACAGCATAGCATCTACCCTTTTGAATGCAAAAGGTATATCAAGCACTGCTTTGAGAAACTTCTCAGCTGGCCCAAGCTTAGATGGAGAATCATCTTTATACTCTTTCAGCTTGCGTTCTTCTTCTTTCGATGGAGCCATCTTCAACAAACACTCAAGGAGCTCAGTCCCTAGGGCATCAGCATTTCCTGCAAAAAGAATTTACTTCATTTCTAAATCCAAAAACATTATATATTCTAGATTTGCTTGCACCCTAAAAGGAGAATTAGAAAAAGGATCATCTTATTAAAGGTAAAGAGCAACAATCAGCAGAAAACCTTAAATGTAGAGCTGTGGACATGGTTTGGGAACAGATACACCAATATGCTTTACCAGAACCAAATAAAGTGAGATGCTATATCCTAATTAGAATTAATACCCTGAAATTCAGGGAGCAAATGCCAAATTACCCTTTGAACACTTATAAACTAGCACGCATCAATACCTGCTAAGACAATGTGAATGTCTGAACTTTGATCATTTATACAAGTAACATCAATGCAGGTAAATTGTTTAATACCATAAGCACATATAAACTGGCATTTCTAACATCAGTCATTTTTCAGTTATAATTTACAAGTCCAAAAAATAAGAGAGTAGAAGAATACCTTCTAAAAGTGCTTCGCATACTTCCTCAACAGTTACATTTAGCGCCCTTAGCTGAATTGAAATGTTCTGTGACTTCTTTGGGTCAAGTACCCTATTCTCTTGACTCTGTGAGGGAAGAACAGCGCGTCTTGTTGTTTCTTTTGGATTTGAAGTTGGAGTCTTCACAACAAACAAGGTTTCTATCATTTCCTCATCCAATCTGCAAATAATCAGCTATATTTAATTACCCAACAACAAGATGAGGAGCATCTAAACATAAGGGTAACAACAAGAGTTTAGATTATCCTTACTTAAATGAACTTGATTTGAGTTGATCCCACACCGTTTCTCGATCAGAGCTTGCTCTTACTTTATCCCAATGCAAAGTCTTTAACTTTGGTTTAGGAGTTTCCTCGTTTTCTATTTTCTGCTCATTCTTCTCAATGGGTTCCGAATTAGAAGGCAACTGATCCATTGGAGAAATCAACACTGGACTTTCAAGTGCAATAGGCCTTAAAGGAGTTACAAGAACTGGAGGCTTAGATGGTGGCTTTGAAGTTGGTGGCGTTGGAGTTTTTGGACTATCCCAATTTTTAAATGGTGGTGGTGGTGGCGGAGGCGGAGGCGGTACACTAGCTGGAATACTAATCGAAGGAGGCGGTGGCGGCGGTGGTGGTGGGGCAACGGAAAATGGCTCAATCTGCTGTATCTGATTGGTGATTCTCGCCGGATATTCAAGATTCTGATCCCAAACATTGAAACTTCGTGGCGAAGAGTCAATGCTTCTGCTTGAATATATCTCCGGAGATGACGAACTAGGAGGAGATGGTGAATCAGATTCGTTCCCCATGACTAATATCGGCACAAAATTTGCCCGCGGCGGAAGCGGAGGTGGAGGAGGCGGAGGAGAATACTGAGGCGGTGGAGCAGTATGAATAGCGACCAGTTCCGGTGACTTAGGCATAAAGCTTTTCGGACTCAAACTCACCGGCGGCGAAATGCTCAGTGATATAGACCGAACCGGTGAACCCGAACCGGAACTGGAAGACGAGTACAAAGAAGAAGATGAGCTGGACCTGGACCCACCACCAAAATTCTCCACCTCAACGGCAGCAAATGCCCTACGTGACGCCGATCCAGTACCGATCGAACTTTCTCGGCCGTCCAAAGATCCTCTCGGAGAGTAAAACTCCTCATCATCTTCAGTTCTACCCGAGATTACATCTGCATTATTATTATTATTCCCAAAATTTTGACTCAAATTCCGTCCGAGTAACGGCGGCAAAGGATGGATCTCCGGCGATTCCATTTTTCTCGAAGCTGGGACACTAGTCACGTTGCCACTACGACGACATTGCGGAGGGTTGTGGGGCCCATCAATTCCACCATGTGAACTGACCATAGTACCCAAGTAGAGAAACTCGGAACTGGTCTGCGATGGTCTTTGTAGCTTAGGAATATGACTGCGGTTACCACTACTACTGTTATTACCATTAGAATAATTGAAGTGAGTGCTGCTGTTAGATCTCTGGGTTTTAGCATCACCAGTAGAAGCAGCTTGATTTCTTCGCTTGCGGATGTGCAAGAATATAGCGAGTGAGAGAACAAGGACAGCAGCGACGACACAGATGATAGCGGTGGCAATGAGTTTGGAGGAAAGGGGTTTGGATTTAGCGGAATGGGGAAGGATAAGAGAAGAAATATTAGCAGGGAAAGAAGCAAAAGCAGAAGGGGAAGGTGGAGGAGGAGGAGAAGGGAAAGAGGGGAAAAAAGGAGTATTATTGTTATTGTTATTGTTACTAGGAGTAGTAGAAGAGTCAAAAGGGTATTTAGGAGTAGTAGTACCTGTCGGTGATGGAGCAGAAGAAGAAGGAGGTGAAGAAGAAGGTGGTGGTGAATCTACTGGGAAAAAAGGTTGGTGAAGAACACGGCGGTTGGTGGCGGAGACGGTGGCAGAGAAGAGTAGGAGGAAGATGGAGAAGGAGGAGGATAACATGGCGGTGTTGGGTGTGAAAGGGAGAGGGGAGAAGATAGAGAAAGAGAGAGAGAGAGAGAGAGAGAGAGAGAGAGAGGAGAGAGGAGTAATAAATGTAGCTAATTAGCTAAGAGGAAAAGAGGAGATCTGCATCAGTCAGCAGAGCAGCATCTGCTGCATGGATTTGGAGTAGTAGTAATTGATGAGAGTGTGAAAAGGTAGAAATGGAGAGTGAGTGTGTGTGTGTGTGTGAGAGAGAGAGAGAAAAAGATGATTAGGGGAGTAATTAGAGAGAAATGAGTGGAGGAGTACGTGCGTGGCTGCATCCAGCTAATATTCTGCGGAAATATTCTGCTGCTCATTTTCCGCACTCAATCAACGCCAAATTGTAAATAGTAAATACTACTGCTCCCTTTTCAATTTGTCATGCAAGTATGATGTTATTTACGGTATTGATCTCATTACTAGTTACTAGATTATTACAATTACAAGTAATACAAGTAATATTAATAGTAAAGGATGTTTCACTAAGCTACATTTATATGTTCCTTAAATGCTTCGATTATGTTACTCTGCTGTCTATAATAAATAATTAATTTATTTTTTAATTTTGATTTAAAATAAATATCTAGTGAGATAATAAAAAAAATTTAATTTTTTCCATTTTTTTTACCGCATATCCCTAAACAAATTTCTCTCTCATACCATTAACTTACTAAATAAGACAGTTTAGACATACTAGGTAATTTCGTATAGAATTTAATATTTTTTTAATAGACGTGCTAAAAGTAAATTTTACACTTATTATGGTCCGAATGGAGTATATTTACTTTTTTTTTTAGTGAGTAATTAATACTGGTAGCTAGTTCACTTTTACTTGTTCATTTTGAACTTTTTACACCCTTAAAAAATATTCCTCCGGTTCACAATAAATGATCAATTTATTTTTTTATTTTGGTCTAAAATAAGTATCCATTTATACAATTAAGAAAAAATTCAGTATTTTTTTTTAATTACCCTTATATACGTATTCCTAAAAAGTTATTTACTCCTCATATTTGAGAGAGAAGTAAGTGCTACTATAATTATGCTACAGTATTTAATTAAGGATAGTCTAGTTACACTAAGGATCCGTTTGGCCAAAGATTGTGCCAAAATAAACTTGGATTTTATTTGGCAAATACATATTTGGTCATAGATTTTGTATATTTTGGCAAAATCTCAAAACCAGCTATTTAGATGGTTTCGGGCCAAATTCTTTAAAAATAATATACTCCATCCGTTTCAATTTATGTGAACCTATTTCCTTTTTAGTCTGTGCCAAAAAGAATGACCTCTTTCCTTATTTGAAAATAATTTATCTTTATGCAATGATTTATAGCCACACAAAATAAAGGTACCTCATTTTACACCACAAAATCAAAAGTCTTTTCTCTTTTCTTAAACTTCGTGCACAATCAAATGGGTTCACATAAATTGAAACGGAGGGAGTACATATTTTTCCAAAATAAATTTAGGAAATATGTTTTGAAAATGTATGTTCAAATATATTTTCATCTCCAAACAAAACTTCACCCAAAATTAATTTTTTCAAATCAAATTTGGGAATCTATGGTCAAACGCTAGCTAACTATTTTTGTCTAAAATTTAGTATTTTCTTAATAGTTGTACCCAAAGCAAATTGATTGTATATTATGGATTGGAGGGAGTAATAAATATAATATGTACTTTACCATACAACTCTAATAATGATAACTTTTTAAAAAGTCTCGGGAAATAAGTTTAAAAATCAGTAATTAATAATAAGTGTAAAACAGAAAAAAATTATCTTCCTATTATATCAATATAGTGAATAAATAAAAGTAAAAATATATTTTTAATATAATGATTAAGTAAAAGTTAACTGAGAGTGTATATACCTTCTGTTTAAGGTGGAATTTTGAAGAGAGAAAAGTGTAGTGAATGCCTATTAGTTTCCTATAGTGATAAATATTATTTAATATTTGGACCATTTTTTTAAATCTAAAGTGCCAGATAATAAGAGGGAAGAGGTATTCAGGAAGCGCTTTACCTCCCAATATGAAATCTTTCGCCGCAAATTCGGGTTAATTGGCTCCCAATATGAATACCGAATACCAAGTGAGAAATCAAAAAAAAAATTGCTTAAACATAAGTATTTTTATCTACATGTTGCTAACTCGTGTATTGTGATTTCAAGCATAAAATAATACATAATTTTTGGATAACTTAAATGCTAATTTTAGTTAATATATCCAACAAATTATTGCATTAGTTAATGCTAGATTATATTTTTTTATATAACAAGTCGAATGTTGTAATTAAGTATAGTTGTATAATATGTCGAAACTACTTTTACGTTATTTCGAAAACTATTTTATTTTTATATGACGATTTGATTTACATGAAATTTAAAATTAAAACTAATGTTTATATTATAGTAGTGATACTTGATAAAAATATAAAAGTAATGGTTACAAAATTAATTAAGTTGCGAAACACAATCAATCAGAATCCAAATTTGAATATAATTAAGTAAATTTTGAATTTTTAAAGGCTGCAAAAGATAAGTGCAATTATTTGTTAATACAATTGTGTCAACTATTTTAGAAACTTAATTTGAAAAACGAAATAGAAGGATTCTAAAAACTGAAGCAGTAGTTTAACGGCTATAATTCTATATTGTACGGGTTATTAACAGCCCCCTTAAGAAAAAGATAAGAAGAAAAGTTAGTTTTAAGGACCTCTTTTTTGCACTAATCTTTTTTGTGGTTTATAATATTATTTTTATTTCTCTTATTTCGATTTCATTGTAACAACTTTTTAAACGTGCCTAATTTACCCTAATATATTCTCTAATTCAAGTAATTGTATAAATATTTTCTTAATTAACAAATTCACTTGAAATTCCTTCCTATCCTGCAAACATTACTTTCGTTCCATGTTATTCTTCTTTGAGGGAACCAGTGGAAGAATTGCTTTCTAGCTCCTTGTATAAAAGTTACTATATTTTATTTACATATCAAATAAGCCCATTTGTTTAATTAAAGAGCTTTACAAATATTTAAATCAATAAACCAATACCAAAATGTTCTTGTAGTAAACCAAAATAGAATTAAGTGAAGTAATTCGTTTATCTTAAAAGACAGGAAATCTTCTCCGTATCTATGCTTTGACTGGCCTTTTTCTTTTCCGGCGAAACAATTTAAGGCAACATCTCTCCCAAGTTTGATGGGGGAAAATGAACTCCCTAAACGATGAAGCCGATGGATTTAGGGTTTTAATTTTTAGAGAATCTCTTGTACAAAAGATATATTAATCAGGTAAAGTACTCTAGTATATTTTTTGTGATGACCCTAAAAGTCAATCACTTGTTTCAAAAATAAATTCAGCGTTCGGATGCTTACGGATCTCCTTTTTACCTCACATTGACTTGCGTGCGCACTCCGGACGCGTAGCCGGAAAGCCATTATATAAAAAATAATAAATTTTGCTTTTAAAATGAATTTAAGTGGACTTCGAGCAAACGGACCTGAATCTGTGTTCCGACGATTCTGAGAGGTCCGTAAGAAATTGTGGGACTTGGACATATACCCGAAATCGGATTCCGATGTCCCAAGCCCGAAAAATGAATTTTTTTTAAAAAAAATATTTTCTAAAAAATATATGAGTTTTTAAAAATGAAAGTGTTTGAAATTTGATGATATCGAGCATGTATCTTGATTTTGGAGCCCGGTACAGGTCTTATATGTGATTTAAGTTGAGTGTGTGAAGTTTGGTAAGGGACATACTTGAAATGACGTGTATCGGACCTTATTTGAGAAAAATTAGAAAAATTTGATGTTCTTAAGTGATTTCATAATTTTGATGTGGAATTCATAGTTTTTGATGCTATGTTGGTGATTTGAATGCACGAGCAAGTCCGTGTGATATTTTGAGGTTGGTGTGCATGTTTGGTTTGGTGCCCCGAGGGCTCGGATGAGTTTTGGATAGGCCACCGGGTAAAATTTGGACCTAGGATGTTGCAAATTTTAATTGGTATATCGCAGGCCTGCAGAGTTGGCATTTGCGAAGCCCGACTCGCAAATGCGAAGTCTATGTCGCAAATACGAATAAGCCTAGACCAGCATTACCTCGCAAATGCAAGGTGCCCATCGCAAATGTGATGCCTCCAGTTGTTGCCTTAGTCGCAAATGCGACTCCTGTATCGCAAATGTGACTTCGCATTTGGGAGAGGTCTATCACAAATGTGAAGAAGTCCGAAAAATTGATTTCTGTCACAAATGCGACATTTTGTTCGCAAATGCGGAAGTCTCAGAATTCTGAAGGGTTCGCAATTGTGAACGTTGGTCGCAATTGCGATATCAAAGACCTGTAAATTCACACTTAGACGCATTTTCAGCCATTTTTCACATCTTCTCATAACATAAACTCTCTTGGTCGATTTTCCAAAGAAAACGTCTTCTCCAAATCAATTGTAATTCGTTTCTAACTAGTTTTCTTCAATCCTTAACATGTTTTCACATGATTTCAACTCAAAATCAAAGGTTTTCATGGGGAAATTGAGTGTTTTGGGTAGAACCTAGGGCTTTCAAATTTTGGGGATTTGGACCTCGATTTGAGGTTCGATTTCAAAATAAATTATATATTTTAATTCGTGAGTGAATGGGTAGTCGGTTTTGGTTCGAACCTCATGTTTTGACCATGTGGGTCCGGGGTCGATTTTTGACTTTTTGGAAAAACTTTAGAAAACTTATTTTCATGCATTAGAATTGATTCATTTAGCACTTATTGAGTAACATGTGGCTAGATGCGAGAGAATTGACGGTGGAATCAAGAAGTAAAGCGATAGTTGAGACTTGAACTGTGTTCGAGGTAAGTGTTTGGTCTAACCTTAGCTTAAGGGATTAGGAGTTGTGTCCTATTTGTTGTGTGTTATTTGTTGAGTACGACGTATAGATATGGTGACGAATATCTACACGTTGGTATCAAGCATGCATGTGAGTCTTATGTTATGATTAATGTGACTCTCATGTTTAATATGGTGGTTGTTATTGTTGAACAAAGGTTGTGGAAAGAAAATTGGCAATTGAACCTTATAAAGCAGTAACTCAAATTGTGAATCAAGTTGTGAAGTAAATATGAAAAGTGAGAAGAGGATTATGGTATTGATCCCTTGCTGGGATGTTGTGGCTTCTAATGTTGTTCCCTTGTCGGGTTGTTGTTGTTTTGATATTATTCCCTTGTCGGAATTTTATTATGATTCATTTATTCCATGCCCTTATTGTTTGTGGTTATTGTTTGGGTGAGGGAAAGTGTAAAGCACGAAGGGTGATGCCGTGCATTATTTTGGTGAGAGGGTGTTAAAGAACGAAGGGTGATGCCGTGTATTATTTTATGAGAAAGAGTGTAAAGCACGAAGGGTGATATCGTGCTACATGATGTACCATTCTGTGCCGATTATATTGATTTTATGGTGAGGATGAGAGTAAAAGCATGAAGGGTGATGTTGTGCGCTCGTTTGATTTCTGATTCTTGTTGATAATTGAATTGTGGTGTTTCATATATTTAACTGTCGTCCTCATGCTGCCATTTGGTATTTCCTCACAGCATGTTTCCCCTTCCCATCTTTGAGTGTATATTTCTGCTTTTATTTTTCCGATGTACATCATTTATCTACACATGTTTATTTGGTAATCTGGCCCTAGCCTCGTCACTATTCGACGAGGTTAGGCTAGACACTTACTAGCACATTGGTTCGCTTGTGCTGATACTATACTCTGTACTCTTTTGTGCAGATCCCAATGCTGTAGATTTCGGACCGCGGTGAGATTTCTGCTTCTAGTTCATTAAGCGACTCGAGGTAGTTCTGCAGGCGTCTGCAAGTCTTGGCGTCTCACTCTATCTATTATTCCTATTTCTTTTATGTAATCCTAGAGGCAGTACTTTGTTATTTCTTTCATACCTTTATTTGTAGTATTTTGAGATAGTATGTGAAGTTGTGACACCAATCTTGTGTAGATTTGTTATGGAATGGTATTAGCATGATTATTAAAACTTGAAATTGAATCTTTCACTTGTTAAATTTTGTTGATTATTAACTGTTGGCATATAATTGTTGACGAATTTAAAAATGGAAACAAGACAAATAATTCAGTTGATTGGCTCGTCTAGATTTCACTAGTATGCGCCATCACGACTTTCGAGGGTGAAAAATCTGGATCGTGATATATTTTTTCGTTAATAATAGATGGATTAAAAGAATTATTACAAAGAAAATCAAAATAACAGGAATGCGCATAATATCATAAACTACAAGGGAGGTAAGTGTGACACTTAAAAGATGCAATAAAAAATTATAGTAAAAATGAAGTTAAAAACCAACAAGGATTGTGGTGCAGTGATAAATACTCTTTCATCCTTAATTAGATGTCTCAAGTTCAAGCCCCTGGGTATGGAGTTGCGTTTGTTAGGGAGTGCTTTACCCCCCTCTATGTGAGACTTTCCGGCGCGAATCCGAATTTAGTCAGGGCTCTAATATGGGTGCCGAATACTGGGTGGGAAACAAAAAAAAATAAGTTAAAATTCTTAATTTTAAAAATAAGTCTCATCGATCTGTAACCTTTTGGTAATAAGAGTATTGAATTGAGTAAAGAATGATTCTTTTTACACAACTGGATGCTATTATAAGAGAACGCAAATTTATTGTTTTAGTTGGGATAGATTCAATTAATTTTCCGTTGTGTTTAATTTGAGATCCAGAAATCTTTGCTATCTAATTCAAGAACAACGTAAATACTTACATTATATGTGATACGCTTTTCTGTCATAATAAGTGATAGTAATTTTTTATATTTTGAAATAATTTAACTTAACATTTTTTGTCCTTAATTATATATTTTAAAGTAACTAAAATATTATCACATATTTAAGGTCATAAATTTTTTTAAAAAAATTATACACATAAAATGGAGCGAAGGGAGCAGTCACATCTACTCACGGACGAGCCAACTCTTAGATTATCAAATTTCTATGTTGTACGGTTTATCATCAAGGGTATCTCAAGGAATATACGGACCACGCAAAAGAAAAACAAAAGTTCTTGGGATCAATTTTGTTATAGAAATTAAATTCCGGACTAGAGTTACAAACCAAGTCTTGTTTTTCACTTTTCCTAGAGACGCGCCTAGCTTTAAGTTGTTAATCATTAGGGTTATTAATTTTGACAATTTAGCCAAGCAAATTAGTCCTACTACTGTATTACTTTTTCTTCTTGTTGGTGGCCCCCTACTCACTACCTAGGCCACTCTTCCACCTTATTTGGCCAAATTATCAGTATATACTTTGTCACGCTGCTTTTTCGGTGAATAATTGACCATTTCAATTTTTCAATATTGTGTGTTTATGTAAGAGAATCAGTTTTGAATATATATTGATGGCAGGCTAGAAACTTGTATTTTAGTTTTATTTTATACTTTAATTATTATATTTTATGTGTGTTTGAGCTTAAATGATAGTGAATTGTACTTATTACATATTTTATGCCTTGCAAAAAGTAATTCCGAATTAAAACGATAATCTAGAACTGAATTGAACAAATTGAAGCCTCAGTAAAAATTCAAAAAGTTAAATTGAAATTGTGTTCGGGTGTCGAAGACCAAGTCTGGATATCAAAAAGTATAAGAAAAATTACTCTGAGAAAAAAGCACTACCACGCGCATATATGGTGCGACTCGAGGCGCAACATGCCTGTGCATTTTTTCCAAAGTATTTTTTTGTTTCGTCTTGGAAAGGGTAGTGTCATTCAGACCTAATTCTACATGGTATAAATATACCAAAAATATATTTTTAAAGGAACTTTTGACCTACAAAAGATTTGAGAAGTAACTAAGGTTAGGAGACACAAGAATTTATCAAGATTTCAACCAACAATCTAGTAGACAAGTTAAAGCGGCAAACCGTGAGCTTAAATGAATTCTTGAATAGACAGTTTGTGTTTTCTCGTAAGGAATGATTTGCAAAGTTGGATGAAGTACTATAGACGTACAGGACTGCGTTCAAAACAGTCATAAGGATTTCACAATTCAAATTAATGGATGGAACCTGTTAAGATAGAACATAAAGCTTATCAGACAACTAATATGCTTAATATTGATCTTAGTCTTGCAGGTGAACACATGTTGGCGCAGATGAACGAATTGGAGGATTTTAGACTAGACACATATGAAAGTGCAAATCTTTAAGGAGAAAACCAATGTGTGGCATGATTGTGTGATTAAGACTAAGGAGTTTCATGAAGGGGATAAGGTTTTACTATATTAGTATACTTAGGTTGTTCCCCAGAAAATTCAAGTCAGGATGGACGGGTCTGTATGTGGTAAAACATGTCTTATAGTATGACACTATTGAAATTCGGGATGAAGAAGGGAATGAGATCTTTAAGGTGACTAGTCATAGCTTGAAATTGTACCTTGTTGGAGGATTTGACAAGCAATCTTATGGCATTGTGATCAAATGAGTCTAAGTGACTGAGTCAAGGTGACAACTATAACTCAGAACTACTTCTAACCCCTTTTCTTGATTTTGTAGAATAGTCTAGATGATTGTGGAGTAGGATTTTTCTAGTGTATGAATATTGATACTTGTAGGGACATATGTTTAGCTGTGTTGTACAATTTAATTGCTAGACTTTACATATGTTTGAGATTAAATGATAATAAATTACACTTATTACATAATTATGCATTGCAGGATAAAAAATTAATTTGGAGATGAATTGAACAAATTGGAGCTTTGAAGTCTGAGTAAAATTCCAAGAAATTAAACTGGGATCACGTTTGGGGATCGATGACCAAGTATGGATATCAAAAAGTAGAAGAAAAAAGCAGTATTGCGCCGCAAGGCAGTGCAAGTGGACTGTTTTGTTAGAATTTGCCGTCTGATGATCTCTAAAGGCGGACCGCATGGTGCGATGCAAGGCGCGGTGCGCCTGTGCATTTTCTCCAGAGCATTTTTCTGTTTCGTCTCGGAAATGATAGTTTCGTGTGGACCCACTTCTGCACGGTATAAATACACAAATAATACATTTTTGAAGGGACTTTTGACCTACAAAAGATTTGAGAAGTAACTAAGGCAAGGAGACACAAGAATTCATCAAGGTTTCAACCAACAATCGGTGCAATATGAGAGTTTATATTGATTCATTAGCATTGACGTTTTCTATGTCTTTAAACCTTCTTGAGATGAATTTTTCATTGCTATGGAGTAATTTCCCTTAGGGTGTTGACAGATATGGTATATTGATAACTTGATTAGGGATTTGATTCTCGGCGATTGTTTGAATTAATTGATG
Organism: Nicotiana noctiflora; assembly: GCA_032618575.1. NCBI lineage: Eukaryota > Viridiplantae > Streptophyta > Magnoliopsida > Solanales > Solanaceae > Nicotiana > Nicotiana noctiflora. The sequence continues at coordinate 45,701 of JASVEL010002497.1, read as the reverse complement.
GAGCTTTAAATCATATTGTGAATCTATTTATTATTTTGCTTAATTGAAAGAAGGGCTTTATATTTCTTAACATCTTATGCTCTAGTTTAAATTCATGATTCAACTAGGTAATCAGAAGAGCATCTTGAATTACTAATCGAGCTAGAAAATAGGAAAATATTCATGAGAAGTTACCTTTAGACTAACCAATATTTTAGTCGTTGCTATTGTTCACTATGCTTCAATTGGATTAATTACTGAAGTTAACGTTTTATCGAAGGAGGAACATTAACATCAAGTGTAATCTAATTATCGGATGACTCTATTATGGATTTCTCACTACATTCTCCATTGGGCCCTCTTATCTCTTCTTTCTCCGAGCTCTGGTTATGGAAGAAGGAAGCGAGAAGAAGGTATGAGCAACAACTAATTTTATTAGAGCAGTTGCTTTCACACTAAAGCTTGAAAGGAAAAGTCAATTAAGAGAAATTCATAGCTATATCCCACATGTTATTCTTTAGATTATTCACTCGTTTAAGAATACTCATATAGTCTAATAAAATAATACAAAAATTAAGAAAAGAAGCGAGGCTCGCTGAACTATTGATTAATGTCCTTAAAAGAAAAGAGCACACTTCATCAAGACGAAAATCATGCCTTGTCTATTCCTCCAAATACTATTTGCCTTTTCCTCAACCGACCAGCAAAACATTGAATTCGACCGCAGATACCCTTTAGTAGTGCTATAGAGTGACTAATTCAACAATTGGATCCCGAGTAAATTATCTTGTTCCTGTCTAGTCAATAACCCTTATTTTTCTAATTGATCTCTTTGATGCTCAACTGTTGTCTTTCGTGATCAATTGACAATTAATTAATTTTTAGTAGCTAATCATGCTTAATCATTCAATCAAGTGTTAATTTTTCAGGATAGTAATTGATTGAAGATTATTCCCATGGAAACAATAAGTTAATTATTCTATCTTTGATTAGCTAGCAATAACTATATTTTGTTTTTGCGCTTGTCATATATTTAACTCTATTTATATAAATATTCACATAGAATAATATTGAATTTTGTTGAATCTCAAACTTCTTGTTGGATCAGTCACTTTTGTGTATCTTTTCCTAGTCCATTGAACATCTCCAAGTGGTATTTTTTAATTTTTATTTTATCCCACGCTTTTATATATTCATTAGCAAATAATGAAATTATACTTTCCAATTATATATAGGGGTAAAGTTTTCTAATCAAACACATGTTAACAAGAAACAAGAATATTCAAGTCCTAAAATATCGGGAAATAAAAGTTTATTCTCTGGGAAATAAAGATTATAAGTGAGGAAAAAAAAGATATTTGAACAAGGAGAGGTTTGTAACTTGAACGAATTTTATGCAAGGAATAGTATTAGGTGACTTATTTTTCCACCTTGATACAATTCCAGTGATAGGCAAGGAGTGGTTCTAAAGCGCTGTTTAATACAATTGACTATTCTTAAACACAATCACCATTTTGTTTTCCACAACAAACAATTAGTTAGTGTTGTCCATTCAAATTTTACTCATTTGAATGGATTTAACGTATAATATTAATAGTGTAAATAATTTTTGTTACTACTAGTCTAATTTTATATGTTATAGCACGTCGCTTGTTTTATTTTTTAGCTATTAATTGCACATGTTATGAGCAGAGGCGGACACAAGATTTAAAGGTAGCGGGTGCACTATAACAATACCTTAACAATATTACTCGATGGCTTTAGACGGACTAATAACTAGTGGTTGCATATGTGCTTTGAAAATTAAAGAAGAAATTTTTTATGTGAAAAGAGATAATTGTAGAAGAAACTTTTGATAATGTAGGGATTTAACTAAAAGTAAAATGGTGAGTCCATTGAAAAAAACTAAATCAATACATTACTAAGAAAAAGTTACTAGTAGGCCTTTGAAATTACCAAATGAGATCCAATCAAAAATATTATTTTTATTGTTGAACCTCAGATTCAAACTTGGGTCTTGAAAAAGACTCATACTCCACAAACCGACTCTTCTATCCAATCATTGTGATTGAGGGTGCAGCATAATATATATAGGGATCCTTCTTGTATTAACTTATATATATATATATATATATATATATATATATATATATATATATATATATATATATATATATATATATATATAATATATACTAAAATCTTTCTGAGGCCAACGGGTGCCCGTGCCCCCACCTCAAGCGTGGGTCCATCCCTGATTATGAGCAACTACATATTATTATCTTTTAAGTAGCCTAATAGTGTAAAGATTCTTTTATATCTTCAGTGTATAAAGATTAATATCTTTTTGATTATGTTTAACTAGGTGCATTTTTCTTCTTAAAGAAATTAAATTTAAATTGCCTTGGACCACTTTTTTAGAAACTTTTTGAAAAAAAAAAAAAGACAACTTCTAGCAACTATCCAATTTCCTCTAGCAAACTTTTTTTCTTTAAAAAAACAAAGAAAATTCAGAAACTTTTACCAAAACTTCCCGACAGGCATAAATGATATGTTCAAAGAGTTTGTTATAAAATAGACGCAATATCTGAACATATGCATTATATTAGGCCTTGCACCATATACTTGTCGGATTTAGCGTACCAAAACTATTTTGGCAAGATTTTATTGGAAGTTCAACACCTTATAGAATTGAATATAATTGGAAATATACATCTACTCTTTTTTAGGAATTAAAGAGTGAGGTGGATTGAAGTATGTGTAGGGTTCAAATTAACCCATAACAAGGAAAGGTCAAACCGTCAAAGTGAAAGCCGAAGTACGAGTTGATGCACAAGTTAGTAAAGGAACCTCAAAAAGGATCAACCAACATCAATTTAGTAAGTGTTTGACGTACTTAAAATTTAACATTAAAGGATTGGTATTTATATGGAGGGTCTACCATATGTGGTACGCATAGACATTAGGGGTGTTTGGTTAGGTTTGTATCTATTTTTTCTTAAAAAGAGATCAAATCAAGTAAGTCCACCGGTTTTTCAAATATTAGATCCAAACCAAACCAATTAAGTCGGTTTTCCTCGATTCGGTTTATGTCGATTTTTCGGTTATTTGTCGGGTTTTTCTTAAATATAAGATATACACTACCAATATATATTTCGGCGACCACATTTTCAACGTAACACTATCAAATTAATTGTCATTCGAGAAATCTGTAGAAATAGGTGCAGTCACATAACAAGACGAAGATTAATGTTAGTTAGGAAGTTAGTTTATAGCTGTCATAGTATTAGAAGTAGAGTGGGCCCCACTATCTTGTTAGTGGAAGGTAATTATATACATGTATATATACAAACAATGTACTGTTACATTGATATACATAAAATATTTCTCTATTTCTCTTCTTCTTCCTCACCTCATGCATGTAACCGCCATTGCTGCACTTCTTCTTCTCTTGCATGCACTGAGTTCTAACATGGTATCAGAGCTCGAGCTCTAAAGTACAACTCACAAATCGATCCAATTTTGAAACCTTACTCTCTCAAATAACTTCTTCTTCTTCTTCTTCTTTCCTTCTTCTCTTCTCTCAAAAATTCTAAAGCTCTAAATCGTGGTCAACAATGGCAAATGATAATTATGAGAAGGAAACTCCTGCAACAGTAACTCAAACATCACAAAACTCGTCAGAGGATGAGTTCGAAGAAGGAATCTCAGTTCCAATCACCCATCCTCTGTATTTGTCATCTACTGATACAAGTGGAATTTCTGTGATCTCCTTTCAATTAACAGGAACAGACAATTTCTCGCTGTGGTATAAATCTATGAAAATTGCTCTTCTAGGTCGAAACAAGCTTGGAATGGTAGATGGAAGATGGAAAAGAGAAAAATTCAGAGAGAAATACTGGTATCAATGGGAGAGATGCAATGCAATTGTCTTATCGTGGTTGACGAATGTTGTAGCACCCACATTAATTAGTGGAATTGTCCATGCAACAAATGCACACACCGTATGGATGGATCTGCAAGAGAGGTTCGACAAAGTGAAGGACACTAGATGCTACAATCTACACAAGGAGATTGCAACCCTAGCTCAAGGTACTTCCTCTATATATGTGTACTAGTAGTCATACCCGCGCGATGCGCTGTCAATATTAAAAAAATTAATTAAATTAAATTATGATCAGACTTGTTTGATCCTATTAGATCATATTTCTTTAATAAAATGCAATTGTCATCTTGTTTGTCAATACGATATACCAATAATGAAATCTCTATTAAATCAAAGGTATTTATATAGCAGTGAATAACGTTTTTGTTCTGTTTTTCTTTATTATATTAAATAATATTTAGTATTCGCTTTCTTTTTCTAATATATGAGAAGATATATAATATATTACTATTGAAATATTTTTTATTTTAAAGTTTATTTTGTTGTTCTTAATAATATTATCAAAATTTTAGTGAATAAAATCTATATTAAACTAATGGGACTTATACAGGCAGCGCAACGTTTTTGTTAAATATTTTTCTGTATTATATCTTCCAATATTTAATACTATTAAACTGTTAATAGAAAGTTCATTAGCGTATTACGTTATTTAAAAATTTTCTCTCGAGTTTATTTTTTCTTTATTTTTGGTTTTTTTTTTATTTTCAAATAATTTTAAAACTCCAACTTAAATTACACCCCAGTTTTTTTGATTTTGCACCGGGTGTCCGAGTCACTTCGAGCCCCGACTAATTTCGGGGTGCACGGGCCCTCGGCAAGGAGTTTCCCGCAAGTGCACCACGGTTAATTCAGGTTATACCCAGTCCGATGGCCCTCAGAAATTATTTGCACCCGGTGGGTTTCGAACTTGAGACCTAAAACTACTCCCCGATTTGAATTAGTAATTTACAATTTTTTTATTTTGTTTTTTATGTAAAAATTATTTTAAAACTCCAACTTGAAACTACTCCCCAATTTGAATGGGTAGTTTTTCTTCTCTTTTTTTCAATTTCTATAGCTTTGTTTTCTGTTTTTTTATTTTATTTTAAAATAATTTAAAAACCACAACTTGAAACTACTCCCACCCAATTTGAATGGGTACTTATTTTTCTATATAGTTATATTTTTGTTTTTTTATTATAGTTCATTATAAGATAACTATTTTTATTTTAAAACTCTAACTTTAAACTACTCCCCGATTTGAATGGGTAGTTTTTCTTCTTTTTTTTCGTTTTTTATAGATTTTTTTGCTTTTTTATTTTAAAATAATTTAAAAACTCCAACTCGAAACTACTCTCACCAAATTTGAATGGTTATTTATTATATATTTATAGTTTTTATTTTATATAATTTTTTATTATAGTTAATTAATTATAAGATATCTATATTTATTAATATAATTAAAGTAACTAATATATATATATATATATATATATATATATATATATTCAAAAAGAATAACCAATAAATAACTATTAAATAAATAACTATTTAATAACTAACTATGCCATGTGGCTTTTTCTAAAGCTGTCACTTGACTTAAGGAGAAGGTTTTTTTCTCTCCTTTTAATAATATATAGATTTTCTTCTCTTTATTTCATTTTTTATAGACTTTTTTCTTGCTTTTTAATTTTAAAATAATTGAAAAACTACAACTTGAAACTATTGTCACCAATTTGAATGGGTAGTTACTTTTTCAATATTTATATATATTTTTTGGTATAGTTAATTATAAGGTATCTATTTTTATTTTAAAACTCCATCTTGAAACTACTCCCCGATATAAATAGGTAGTTTTTCTTCTCTCTTTTTTTTGTTTATTTTAAAACTCCAACTTGAAACTACTTCCCGATTTGAATATGTAGTTTTTCTTCTCCTTTTTCGTTTTTATAGATTTTTTTTTGCTTTTTTATTTTTAAATAAATTATAAACTCTAACTTGGAACTACTCTCACCCAATTTGAAGGGTAGTTTTTTTTATATATATATTTTGTTATAGTTAATTAATTATAAGATATCTATATTTATTAATGTAATTAAAGTAAATAATTTATATATATATATATATATATATATATATATATATATATATATATATATATATATATATATGGTAGTTTTTTTTAGAATATTCAAATTCAAAAAGAATAATCAATAATTAATTATTAACTAAATAACTACATTTAATAACTAACTATGCTGTGAGCACGTGATTTTTGCCCTGCGTGAGAATTACTCCCAAAAATTTCAAAATAAAATAGTATTGGTGTTGTGTGTGATTTTTGTGGATTATATGTTATTGTTCTCTTATTTGCGTTTGTGTGTACGTGTCTGCTTGTTTAAGTTAACAATCAAAATACATATACCAAATAGGTTGCATTTTTGTGTGTCCGTGTTCACTTGTTGAATTAATGAAAAGTACAAAAAATATGTCACATTCGCATTTAAGATCCATTAAAGTAATCAATTTTATTTTTACAAAAATAGAAAAATCACAAAAAATATGTATTTGCGCATTTTTCATTTAATGTCCAAATTGGGCAATTTTATTTTTATTGTTAGTGATAATTGTTATTAGAAGTTAACTAGTACTTTTATAAGTTAATTTAGTTCCATAAGTTCATTTAGAATTTTAGAATTTTAGTTTTATTTTAAGAAAAGCAAAAGAAAAGAAGTAAAATAGAAAGAAATTGAAGCAAAAATCGGATTTGGGCCATTTGAGGCCAACCAAACACTAAAACCAGGCCCAAGAGGGCTGAACGACCCAGGCCCAAGCCAAATCCGGCTCAGGCCGTCTCCAAAGGTATCCAAACGACGTCGTTCCAGTTTTTAATAAAAAGATCCAAGCCGTCGATCAGCATTGATCGGACGGATCGCGTTTAATTGCCCCCATTCTGTTGATCCTGGCCGTTGGATTCTCATCATCCAACGGCCAGGATTAAAACATTAGTTTTAATTACCCAAAGCCCCCCCCCCCCAAACCCTAAATGCCCATCCAATTTTCGCGTCTCTTCAGAGAGCAAACGAACCCGCCTCACACCACCACGAACCGCCGGCCGGAAATCGCCTCCGCCGGCGGCGATCGTCCAATGACCTACAACTTTACACCATACAATCGCCTCAACACCCCCAATCCAAATCTACTAACCATTTGTTTCGAATCATTCCATATCTGCTCGAATATTCATCCAAAGATTCTAATTCAAACCAAAACTATTCCTTTTACTCCCAAACTCACACACAACCTTCCCACTGTCCCTCTTATGACCGAAATGGCATTGATTTGGTTCGAATCAAGCCCGAACTACCCAAACCCCAAATCCGAGCCCCAAGAACCCTAGAATTCTAAAATTAGGGATTTTGTTCGATTTTAAAGTAATTGGAGTCAATAGACTTTAATTGGAGTGTTTTTCATTTGAAAAACACTTCAATTAAAGTCCATTTACTTCAAAAGGTGAAAAACTCGAAGCCTTCGGAACCGGGTCTATTTGATTTCGATTTCTTTTTGAGGTAATGTTCTTCTTTCTGTTTAATTCAATTCGTTTTGTATTTGTTTAGTCTTAGATTGATTAAATTCTTCTCAATTTTTCTTTGGCCGTCTCTATTCCATTTTCTTTCTTCTCCAAGACCTCTTTGTTTGGTCAATTATTTTTCTGTATTGCTTATTTGAATATGTTAGTTATAGGATACGAACTCGCGTCGATTAGCGTCGTCGAATAGTTAACTTCGCATATGTCCGGCATTTGCCGAGATTTTCAGAATCAGTGTTTAGCCAACTAATCTGTTATCATGGTTATGTGTTGTAGTTGATTAGATGTTGTCGTCTAATTACATAGGTTGAGTTATTTGAAATACCATACAGTAATTAGCACCCTTGGATTGAATAGGGCTGTTTGATTGATCTAAAACTGAAATTATGATTCAAATTAGCTAACTAGGAAATCAGGATTAACATTTAGAGTATTTAGTGTCCTGCACATGAGGCTAATCAGTGGAATCTACTGTCACAGCAGAGCAGCCCACCAGTGCCCTGCACTTGCCAATTTTTAATTATAAAACCCCATACTTAGACATGGTTTAGTGGGTTGGACAGAAGGAGGATGGGCAAGGGGCTGTTCTGCATAAGCTGGGTGTCCGTAGGTGGTATTTTTGGTTATAAATAGAGATACACACAAAAGACCTAAGGGGGGAGATATCTGAAGAACATTGGGGATAGGCATTGATACCTAGAAAAACAGGGAGATACATAGAGGCTTAGGACTGGATTTTTGGAGATAATTGAAAAACAGATAGCCATTCACATATACAGAAACCTTAGAAATTAGACAGTGGGAGTTTGGATTCTTCTTGGTTTGCCATTGGACCCTTGATCACTATTTCATTGGACTGGTTTTAAGTTCACAGAGATTTCTTTACATAGATTCTGGGGGTCGTTTGTTCTGTTTGGCTAAAGCTGTTTGTCACTGTTTGGTTGAAGTCCTTGGCCACTGGTTTGCTGTAGTTGACTGTGGCGTATTTGTTGAGTATTGTGTTTTAGATTACTGCTTTGGGTCTGTTTGGGCTGTTGTTGTGCTGGCTGAGTCTTGGACTACTGCTGACTGTTGTTGAGTGTTTTACTGGTTGGGTTGTTGTTGTGGTACTTGTTGTTGTTGACCTGCTGTTACTTCGCTTCATCGATTTAGCTGATCTCCATTCTCTTACTTTGTTGATTTCCAGGTACTTCACTACTGCCTGAAGCTGTAAACGTGAATTGAAGAAATAAAGCTTAGCTTATTGATTATCATGTCATTCTAATCCATATCGAAATCTAGTTAGATACATGTATACTCATTAAGGAGAACTTGAACATGTAATAGACTGTATGGATTGTAACTATGTGAGCTTTATATTTCCATAATCTATCACAGTAGAAGTGGTCTACTGGAAACATACTACGTAATGGGTATATGAATCAGTGAAATACATGTTTTAAAAAAAAAAAAATTTCAAGTTATGTTAGTAGTGTTAATTTGTTCAGGTTAGGAGTGCATAATAACTAACAATCAGTGTAAAAGTAAATAGAGGCATAATGATGGTAGCTTGATCGAAAGTTATGAATTAGTAGTATCGTGTTCAATGTTCAAGTAGTTAATTGTAAAGACAAGTATGTAAATCCCGTTTTATCAATAGTTTGTTTAAAAAGGGAATCTGGACGATTGATATATCACTTCGTTGCTATTAGATTATCAGTACACTTTAGTTCGTGTATATCTACTATGATCTAGGTCATTTACACGAAAACTGATTATCAATTAGATTAAATTAAAATCTGAAGCATGTTCAATATTCTTTTCTTAAATAAAACAAATTTTCGGGTAACTAATTAGCTTAACTAATTTGAATACAAATTGAAATTTAAGTAATTTAAGAGTGAAGTAAAAAGGAAATTGTCTTCTATCGGTTAATTTTGAGTCAAGGCTCTATTGAATGGCCCAAATGCAGCAAGTATATGAGCCTAGTTACATAATACCTATAGTAAACTGTTCTGGGCCATTAAGCCTAATATTTACACAAATGGTCAAGTTTGTGCTTCAATTAAATCTAAATGGGACCACGGGCAGTAGTCAAGCCCGATATGAACTAAATCCTAGACTCTTATAAGTTTGTGGCCCCAAAAAATATAAAACTAGTAGGTAATGATAAACAATTAACATTTTTCCTTGTTATTAGAGACAAAACAAGTAGAGAATATAGTTCATCTTAGGATTGGCCTTAATAATAATGAGACGAGCCTCGCCAAACGCAAATACACAATTGCGGGGCCCTCAAATTAGTCGTCATAAAAGATTTAGACTTGGAGGGACCGTCTAGTGAATTTCACGGTCCTTTCCCGAAGTTAATAAAAACGATAGACTCTTTAGGTGCGATTTACAAGTAAAATACCTTCTCAAATGCGGGTGCGCATTTATGTGACCCAAATCTTACTCTCGGCAGAACTGAAATACACTAAAGTCGCAGGCGTACTGGTTGCGGTGCGGCTCGAAATGTGTTTTCGTGATGTCGCAATTCTTCTAAAAATAAAAGCGAAGCATTAAAAGTACGTGGTTCAAATATATAAAGAAATCAGATAAAAGCAAAAGTACAGTTGAGCGACCGTGCTAGAACCACGGAACTCGGGAATGCCTAACACCTTCTCCCGGGTTAACAGAATTCCTTATCCGGATTTCTGGTACACAGACTGTAATACAGAGTCATAAATTTCCTCGGTTCGGGATTAAACCGGTGACTTGGGACACCATTATTTTTCCAAGTGGCGACTCTAAATTAAATAAACAAATCCCGTTTCGATTGTCCTTTAATTGGAAAAACTCCCTCGCGCTCCCGCGGGTGCGTAAAAAGGAGGTGTGACATATGCCACGTGGCTTTTTCTGAAGCTGCCATGTGGCTTAATGAGAGGTCTTTTTACTTGGCTTTTAATAATATATAGATTACTCTAAACTCAAAGATCCATGGGATGAAACTGAAGATATGGTCCCTCTTCCTGGCTGTGACTGACCTAGGACTAAGAATTCATTGAACATCTACACAAATAAATTTTGTATCAATTTCTTATGGGATTAAACACGTTCCCTATATGAACCAAGCCTAAGCTATGTTAATAAGTGAGGAAAGTCAAAGGAGTGTAGCAGGATCAACAGAGAATTTAGGTGTTGGACCTAATGTCACTAGCGGTCACTATGAATCTACAATACTCTATAGCTCTAAGTCTGATAATAGACCAAAACACAGGAAGACCTACAATCTATATTGTGACTTCTATAAACTAAAGGACATAGCAAGAAGAATTGCTACAAAATAGTTGGGTATCCAACTGACTACAGGTATAAGAAGAAAAGGGAGTTGGTGCTTACAATGCAGTAGCCGAATATGGCCCAACTTCACATAGTTACAGTACTGCACCACCTGAGCTAAGTCTCTACACATATACTAGTGGCCAACAAGGCCCTGGCACTTAGATGATTAATATGCAGCCAAGGTCCAGCCAAATCCTGCAACAAACACACTGTCAATATGGATATACAGTCACAACACGGAGGAAGTGGTTCCTTTTCATTTACCAAGGAACAATATGACCAAATTTTGCAGATTTTGAACAACAACACAGCCAGCCCTACCCCAACAAACAACAACAGTTCTACATCTACACCTCAGGTCCATGGAGCAGGTACTACTGTTGCATTACTAGATTCCAATAGCCTACAAGAATGGATTATTGATACACGAGCTACAAATCACGTGGTGTCTGACCTCAATTTACTAGATAAGACAACTGTAGTTGCTCCTCCTAGCTCTACAAAGGTTCTCTTGTCAATGGAGATGTCACACAAGTAACTCATGCTGGAGATAGTCAGATATCACACAAGAACACACTAAAAGAAGTACTTTATGTTCCACAGTTGAAGTATAATCTACTGTCATTATAAAAAAATGACAAGGGATCTAAGGTTTTTGCTTCTTTCTACCCTGATTTTTGTGTTTTTCAGGACCTCTTCAATGGCAAGGTGAAAGGAATTGATAGATAAAGAGATGGCCTATACTTCCTACAACAACATGGAAATAAGAGATTGACTGATGTGTCTTTTGCAGCTGTTAACACAAAGGATGATTTCTCTGTTGATTCTAATGATATAGCTTTATGGCACATGAGACTTGGCCATGTGTCTATTCTTACTTTGAAGAACCTATTCCCTATTAAGCTAGCCAGTATTATCAATGAAATTAATAACTGTTATGTGTGTCCTAGTGCTAAGCTAACTAGGACACAATTTCCTTACAGTAGTATCAAAGGTGTTGGTGCATTTGATTTGATTCATGTAGATGTTTTGGGACCTTATAAAACTACAACCTTTGATGGTAATAAATACTTTCTCACAGTAGTTGATGACTTCACAAAAGTGACTTGGATTTTTTATTGAAACTAAAATCTGATGTGTGTGTTGTATTACCACAGTTTCTAGTCTTTGTTTCCACTCACTTTAATAAAACAGTTAAAATGGAGAGGTCTGACAATGGTACTGAGTTTCTGAATTCAGTATGTAAGACAGTCTTCAACAAACTTGGTATTGTTCATCAAACCACATGTGCATACACTCCACAACAGAATGGGGTAGTTGAGAGGAAGCACATGCATATTCTAGAAGTCACTAGAGCTCTGAGGTTTCAAGAACACATCCCTATCAAGTTTTGGGGTCATTGTGTCCTCACAGCTGCTTATCTTATCAATAGACTACCATCTTATGTGTTAAAAGGGTACTCACCTTATGAATTGTTGTACTAGAGGAGTCCTCAATTGGGTCACATTAGAACTCTAGGTTATTTGTGCTTTGCTAAACAAGTGTAGGAGACAGACAAACTTATGCCTAGAGCCAAACCCGCAGTCCTCAGGGGTTTTCGGATACTCAAAAGGGGTATATTCTCTTAGATATTGCTACTCAACATTTTTTTGTCAATAGGGATGTTGTATTTCAAGAGAATGTTTTTCCCTTCAAAGACTCCTCCAGTACCTCTTTTCCTATTGTTCCCTCACCTCCTAGTTGTGAAGGGGTTCCTAGATCTATCCACTCTTATCCTACCACTACTTCTCTGCAAAACCAACTTTCTCCTTCTATTACCTCTCCTTCTATTGGTTATGATCCTCTACCCCTTACTTCTGAACTTTCTCCCACACTAAGATGGTCTCTAAGACCTAAGCATCCCCCATTGTGGTTTAGGGACTATGTCACTCAAACCTCTGCCACCCATGCTCCTTATTCCATAGCCAATTATGTGTCCTATGACTCTTTATCTCCCTCTTATCAGTCCTTCATTGCAGCTGTCTCTTCCATTGTGGAACCATCTACCTATACTGAGGCTATTCAGGATCCTAGGTGGGTTGAGGCTATAAAGTCTGAGATTGCTGCTCTAGAAGCCAATCACACTTGGGAGGTTCTGTCACTTCCCCCAGACAAGGTACCTATTGGTTGCAAATGGATCTTCAAGGTGAAGTATAAAGCTACACGGGAGGTTGAGAGATTTAAAGCCATATTGGTGGCACAGGGGTTCAGTCAGCCGGAAGGTATTGACTACTAGGAAATCTTCAGTCCAGTTGTTAAGATGATCACAGTTAGAACCATTCTATCAATTGCAACTTCTGAGCATTGGCATATCCACCAGATTGATGTATACAATGCTTTCTTACAAGGGGACTTGCCTGATTATATTTATATGACTCTTCCTCTGAGATTTCAGAGTCTGGGGGAGAGTAGGCCAGTCTGCAGACTCTTGAAATCCCTATATGGCCTTAAACAAGCTCTCAGGCAGTGAAATACAAAGTTATTAGAGGCATTGATCAGTTTTGGGTTTCTAGAGAGTCAACATGATCAATCATTGTTTGTGCAAGGTACTGGCAGCTGCATTGTAGTCATATTAGTCTATGTAGATGATATGCTCATCACAAGACCTGATTTGAGACTGTAGAGGAAACCAAAGCTACACTTCAGAAGTCCTTTAAGATGAAGGATCTAGGGGAGCTGAAATATTTTCTTGGGATAGAATTTGCAAGGTCTTCACGAGGTATTCTAATGCATCAAAGAAAATATGCATTAGAACTTGTGTCTGAACTTTGTCTAGGAGCTGCAAAGCCTGCTGCTACTCTTATTGAAGCAAATGTGAAACTCACTACTAAACATTATGATGAACACACAAGTACAGTCAACAGTGTAGATGATGCACTTCTACGAGATGCTGTCACACCTCTTTTTTACGCACCCGCAAGGATGCAAAGAGTTTTTCCAATTAAAGGACAATCGAGACGGGATTTATTTAATTATTTCAGAGTCGCCACTTGGGAGATTTATGGTGTCCCAAGTCACCGGTTAAATCCCGAGTCGAGGAAAAGAATGACTCTATTTAACGGTCCGCGAACCAGAAATCCGGATAAGGAATTCTATTAACCCGGGAGAAGGTATTAGGCATTCCCGAATTCCGTGGTTCTAGCACGGTCGCTCAACTGTCGTGTTTGGCTTATCTATCTGCTTTTCACAATTATGTACTTAGTGCAAGTTAATACCCCTTTACCGCTTTTATTATTGGTTGTGATTTACGAAAGAGAAAGTTGCTTAAAAATATGCTTTCGAATCACGTCACATGAAATGCACCCGGATCCTCAACATATTCTTATTCAACATTTCGGGGTTTTGGATTTGGGTCACATGAAATGCACACCCGTATTTAAAAAGGTAAAACTAAAATATGCGCCCGGATCGACTACTTATTTACACTGTTGAGAAAGGCGTGATATTCGTTAAGAAACGACGCATCTCGAAATCTAAGTATTTATATGTACATTTATGACGGCTATGTGATTAGTGTAACTATTGGGCGAGGCGTACCTTTGATTCAAATCTAAAGCGAACTACATCCCACTGTGTCTTACTTAAGAATTGATTCCAAATTATTTAAAACTTGCTACGAACCACATCACATGAAATGCGCCTGTGGTTCTTAACACGCTTTGTTTACTCTTGCCCAAAATTGGGGTCGGGTCACATGAAATGCACCCCCGACTCTTTTTAATCTAATTACGTCATTCCGTTGAGTAACAACTCCCTAGCTAATCTTGCTTGTAACATAATGTCTATCATTTAACAGGTTTGGAGATTACACACATGAGTAGGGAAGATTGTACAGAGATACAACAGACTAATTCGGGTTTACGTGCACATCTAATGATAGTGTATCTTTGGTCTAGCTACATTTTCCGTAACAAAACTAGCAATACAAATTTAATTAGACAGTAAAAGAATGTAATCAAGCATAGACTTTGGACGACTACATGATTCAACAGACTTCAAACATAAACTTCGGGCTTCATTCTTTTTGAACCAGGGAATTACAATAAAAGAGATGTGTACCTGGAATGTGAAAGAACAAAGAAGAGTGAGCAATGGTAATGCCGCAACAGTAGCAGGAACAGTAACAGGAGCAGCAACAATCAAAGACCAATAACAACCAACAGTAAACCAACAGCAACAACAACCAGTGAACCAGCTACAACCCAACAACCAACAGTAATCAAATCCTTCAAACTCTACCAACTAACGGACCAATGGAACAGTAATGGCCAGGCAGCAATCAAACAGTATCCAAATCAATGGAACAGTGATAGCCAAACAAAATCCCCAAGAGCAGACCACAAGGGCAAAACAGTGGTCGATCAACAAACAACACCCAATAGACCAATTACAACCAAGTAGCAATAAACAGACTCAACAGCAACAAAACATCCACCAGTAGCAACCTCAACACAGCAGCAGCATACACTCAAAACCAGCAACAATGAAGACACAACAACAACAACAATGTCTAACAGCAGCAACAATAGATCAAGAACTCCAATACTGGACAAGCAGCACCAAATGAACACAACATCAACAGCACTGCTGACCAACAGCCTCAAATGAACACCACAGCAACAACAATGGCCAAACAACTCAACCACTGAAGCAAACAATCGAAGCAGTGACCACAAATCCTATGAAACAGTAGCCTTTCTCTCTGTATCTTCCTATATGTGTATCAAAAGGTATTCTTGCTGCCTATATTTCTCTCCAGGTTTACTCTCCAGTGTGACTGTTTTCTTTGCTCTCCAGATACTCTCAAGTTTATCACTGTCTATGCCTCTC
Organism: Nicotiana noctiflora; assembly: GCA_032618575.1. Lineage (NCBI taxonomy): Eukaryota > Viridiplantae > Streptophyta > Magnoliopsida > Solanales > Solanaceae > Nicotiana > Nicotiana noctiflora. Next base: position 30,036 of record JASVEL010002497.1, on the reverse strand, counting down.
TAGTTACTCTCAGTGTGCTCTAGTTACTCTCAGGTATTTCCGCCCCTACTGTCTGTATCTTCCAGCTTCTTTTATAGCCTGGAAACCTCTCCATATTCAAGCCTACTGCCCCCCCCTTTAGCACATGGGTACTTTAGCTTTTAAATCATTTCCCCCCCATACTTGTTCTGATTTTCAGCTGACACAGCACTTATCAGACTTAAGACATAACTCTTTTGGCCCTGATATTCACTGACTTCCCACTCTCCAAACAAAACAGTATGCTCCTCCACTTGCATCCACTGACAAATCCCTTTTCATTATAAAACTATCTTATTAAACTATATCAATACCATACTGAATCAGGCATGCCTGACTATCACATGGCCTCTACTTAGTTCAAACAATCCAATTCAAAGTTATCAAAACCAAAGAAATGTGGCTAATCGAGCAGTGATTCCTGATGGACCTGATATCGAGCATTACGGATACACTGTTCTACCCAGCAGACTCATACACTAATCGACGACGTTCGTCTAATCGATTACGACACATATAACTGATAGTAAACAATCGACCTACGAGTTCGCTTCATGGCAGAATCATGGGAATAATAAATCGAATTCACTATTCGACGACCTTAACTAGATTAAACACAGAATGTAATCATAACCATAATAACGAATTGAATCAACAACAATAACATGAACTGACCAAATAAAAGGGTCTGTTGAGATGGACAGAAAATTCCGAAAAATTCGCAAAAATAAACAAACTGAGTAAAACATGCAAAGATACAAGAATTAAGTATATGGAATTGAAGAAGGGAAACGAATACCTCAGAAATCAAAAAAATGACCCAGGTTCGAACTTGGCTCGTCTGCTTTGAGGTCGAATAGACCTTAATCGAAGTGTTCTCACACGAGAACACATCGAATAAAGTCCATTAGACCCCGAAATTCCGGTTAATTTGGCCTAATTCGTCATTTTCAATTTTAGGGTTCTTGCGGGTGGGATTTGGGGTTCGGGTAGTTCGGGCTTGATTCGAACCAAACTAGGGTTGGTGGGGGTGTGAGGGAGGCCATGTGAGGGTTTGGGGTGAGTTTGGGGTGATTTGGCATTGGTTCGAGTTTGACTCGAATCTTCAAATGAAGATTCGAGGAGCTCCGACATGATTCGAGGTTAGTGGAGGCTGGGTTCGTGATGGGGGAGGTGAGGGGAAGGTTTTGGCATTGGTTTGGTGGTGATTGGCCTACCGGAACCGCCGTGAGGCGATTTCCGGCAGGCGGGGCACGGCGGCGTTACGATGGGTGTTTGAGAGCTCCTGAGGGAGATGAAGGGAGAGGGGGGGGTCTGAAAGGGGGGGCGGGGTATGGAATGAGCTTTATATATGATTTGAGAAGTTAAATCCTGATCGTTGGATCAAACTTGATCAACGATCAGGATCTTCTCACTTAAACCAAACGGTGTCGTTTGGTCAAGGCATAAGCTGAATGTATTTGGGGATTTATGGATTAATCTGGGCCGTTGGATTATAAGATCCAACGGTCCAGATCGAGCGTTACACAGGCTGGACGGGTATTTGGGCTGGGTATTGAGGTGATTCATTTGGGCCTGTTTGTTTAGACTAAGACACGGCCCAATTCAGATCTACATGATGTACTATATGCATATGTGTATATATATATATATATATATGTATATATACATATATATACACATATGTATATATACCAACCTATAACACCGCTGTTTTTTACTATAATTAACGCACAAAATTACATATCACCCAAAAATATAAATCACATGACTTCGATATCAAACACTAAAAATGCAACACCTAGCATATATTTTTGTATTTTTAATTTAAATAAATAAACGTGCACACAAAAAGATAAAATAACACAAAATCACAAAAATCATGCCCAACACGAAACTATTTTTATTTTTGAATTTTCTGGGAGTACTTCTCAAGTAAGGCAAAAATCACGTGCTCACAGCTGCCCCTCTTTGCGCGTAAACACGCAGAGTTTTCGTGCAAAGATAAATGAGCGGATATAAGCGATTTTTGCCCATTCGAACACTCCGTATGAAGCATTTTGGAAAAGTTTTGACCGAACCTTGCTTCAAAGGTCTCCTACATATCCCTGGCTAAAAGGGAATCGGGTCAATGTAGTTCGGGAAGTTCTGGTAGCTGGGACTACCATGACTGTTGCGATCTCGCTGTTACTGCTGTTACCACTGTTACTACTGTTACCACTGCTTAGCTGATTTCCTTGTTACACCGCGCTAAGCAACAAAAGCAAGAAGCTAGACTAAGTTACAGTACTACAAGTTCTTATCTATCCTTTTTAACTTGATCTTGTCGCGCTCCTTGCCATCTTGTCTGACTTGGCGTTCCTTCTGATGCTTCGTCTCTTCTTACGAACTTGGATTCATGCCGGAGATTTCTGTTACATTCTACCGCTTTCCTCTACCAAATTAAAACGGATCGCCACTCCATTCTCCAGGCGGGCTCCCTGACTTCAACTACATCTTTAGAAAATAAATCGCCATTCCTCTCTTCAGGCGGGCTCCTGACTTCAACAACATCTCTTGAAAATAAATCGCCATTACTCTCGTCGGGCGGGCTCCTGACTTCACCATCAACTTTTGAAAATAAATCGCCATTCCTCTCTTCGGGCGGGCTCCCGACTTCAACAACATCTTTTGAAAATAAACGCCATTCCTCTCTTCAGGCGGGCTCCTGACTTCAACAACATCTTTTGAAAATAAATCGCCATTCCTCTCTTCGGGCGGGCTCCTGACTTCAACAACATCTTTTGAAAATAAATCGCCATTCCTCTCTTCGGGCGGGCTCCTGACTTCAACAACATCTTTTGAAAATAAATCGCCATTCCTCTCTTCAGGCGGGCTCCTGACTTCAATCATCAACTCTGAAAATTAAACACCATTCCTCTCTTCAGGCGGGCTCCTGACTTCAACAACATCTTTTGAAAATAAATCGCCATTCCTCTCTTCGGGCGGGCTCCTGACTTCAATCATCAACTCTGAAAATTAAACGCCATTCCTCTCTTCAGGCGGGCTCCTGACTTCAGCAACATCTTTTGAAAATAAATCGCCATTCCTCTCTTCAGGCGGGCTCCTGACTTCAACATCTTTTGAAAATAAATCGCCATTCCTCTCTTCAGGCGGGCTCCCGACTTTAACAACATCTTTTGAAAATAAATCGCCATTCCTCTCTTCAGGCGGGTTCCTGACTTCAACATCAACTTTTGAAAATAAATCGCCATTCCTCTCTTCAGGCGGGCTCCTGACTTCGACAACATCTTTTGAAAATAAATCGCCATTCCTCTCTTCAGGCGGGCTCCTGACTTCGACAACATCTTTTGAAAATAAATCGCCATTCCTCTCTTCAGGCGGGCTCCTGACTTCAACCATCAACTCTGAAAATTAAACGCCATTCCTCTCTTCAGGCGGGCTCCTGACTTCAACAACATCTTTTAAAAATAAATCGCCATTCCTCTCTTCAGGCGAGCTCCTGACTTCAACAACATCTTACTAACTCCATCCCATCCAGGTCGCCTTCCTTTGCTTCCTGCACCACTTTCTTCTTCCTGCGTCGCTTCTTGGGCCATCCTTTCTTCCGAATTACCTTGTTTTGGAATTGCTTTCCTCCCGGGTTGTGTTATTTTTCTCTTGACTGCTGGGGATGTCTTTGGAACTAATTACTTACCTGTTGGGGTAATGCTGCTGGGGAAAATCTTCTTTATTTCCTCCTTTTCTACTTCCTTCAGAACCTTTATTCTCTCTCGAGATCGCTGGGGATTGAAGTGTCATCAGCTGGGGATTACCCTGTCGGGGGATCCCCTTTCCCTCTTCCTCTTTCCAAACCTCCTTCGGGTCTCGCGCTTCGCTCCCTTGAAAAACTTGTAGGATATAATGCCGCCGGTGAAGTCTCGAAATCAATGTTTCATTTTCCGAGGACTGCTGGGGGTGATACCGGCCTCTTGCCTTTCTGAACGCGAGCTTCCTCGTCTTATCCTGTCTGTTGGGGGTATAATTTCATCTATCACAGCTTGTTGTTTTCTTTCTTTCAAATCTGCTGGGATAACCGGGTTCAAAGATCATTTCCTCGCGTTATCTAGCTTCTTTCCCTAACCAAGTATTTGGTTTCGAGAAAATTTTCGCAACAGGAGAAAATTTTCTGCCCCAGTTTGAGAATCTTCTTCGTGGCATGCTTTGCTGCCAACACCCCTTTTTTCCCTATTTCAAATCAAAGAAAAATTGGTTAGTTTTAAAATGTGGTGGCTGGTTGTGGTGCTCTTGCTGGGGATTGTTCTCCTCCTCTTTCCCCTGCTCTGTGTTTCATTATCGGAACTTGCTGGGGATGTTATTATTTGATGATACTCATGCTGGGGATGGGTTTTTCCATTTATCCCTTCCCCGTTCTGTGTTTCTCAACTTGCTGTTGGGGGTTATTTTGTTGAAGATGAGATTTCCTTTCTTCCTTTACCACTCTGTGTTGTCCGACCACCTCGGAACTTGCTGAAGATAACACTGCCGGTAGATTTTCATTTCCTCAAAATTGGTGTTTCACTCTTCTTGAAGGTTGTTGAGGATGACACTAGTTCGAAGACCATTTCCCTTAAGACTTTCCTTCTTCCCCAAGTGGGTATTGACTTCCAGAAAATTTTCAAACTGAAAAGAAAATTTTCTGCCCCAGTTTAATAATCTTCTTCGCACCCTACTTCTCTGCCGTCAATGGCGTTTCCTTGCTTTGCATAATAATTGGAAAGTTGGTGGCAAGTTTTGAAGTCATTTCTCACTTGTTCTGACTAGACAGACCTTGATGGGGAATTTTTGATAAAAATGAGAAAGATAAAAAGAAACAAAATAGAAAACAAAGGAAAAAGAAAATGACTCTCTAGCAAGAAATATCTACAAAACTTATCAAACGCGAATACCAACTCCACTGGTCATGACATGCACATATGGTCTATCCTTCGTCTTTCACGATTTCTGTCTCGTGATTTCCATCTGATTATCACCTTTATTCGACCTGTAGTGCCCGAAGGGTTTTCACTTTCAAGCCTCTCTTATTTTGATTTTCTCTCAGCTTTCGTCGTCTTATGGTGCCTGTGAAGGTTTTCACCGGTAAGACTCTCTCATTTGTATCACTTTTAGCTGGGGATTGGTGGTGTTACTGCTAAGACTCTCCTATTTTCTGCTGGAGATCGGAGTCTTTCTGCCGGGAATCAGAGTGTTATGTCCCGAGGAAACTTCTCTTATTTGCCTAACTTAGCCTCTTTTGAAGATTGGTCAAAAGGTCTTTCTTTGGACCGTAATGTGGGTTCGGATAAGGTTAGAAAGAAATGGTATTAAAGGCTCGAAACAAAACAAAATGGGTTCAAAATTACAACCTTCGGAGTCTACATAACCTAACTTTTATTGTCCCAGTTTCTAGCTTGGGGATTTTTATTTACACTATGACCGAGCTGTGAAGCGCCTACGTATCCTTTTTAAGGAATCAGGTCAAACGTAGTTCCCAATTCCTCTTTTTCAAGTTTCTTTTTCACACATTTTTCTTTTTATTTTCTTTATCTCTTTTGTTGTTTTCTTTTTCTTTACTTTTTTTTTCTTTATCCCTTTCTTCTCTTGCTTTGCAACTAACTCCGAAGGAGGGGTATGAAAGAATTTAAAATAAGGCTCAACGGGTTAACGAAGGATAAAGTGTTTGGGTAGCAGAACAAAATGCCTTCGTCATTCCAATCTTCAAAACATACCAAGTGTAAACAACTCAATTAATATTCGTCATATCTTCAAAGCACTGTTGGGAAACACTCTCATTATGAACGACCCCATGTCAATTTTGGCCAGCTTGCCTTTGACTGTTTCTTTTACTTGCCCCGGTTTCAGATGACTCGGGATCCAAATAGTCTCAAGTTGTTTTTGTTTCCTTTAGATGACCCGATCATCTTCCAATTGCTTAATGATTAACTTTTAGGATTAAGCCATAATTATGTGTGCGCATGTCATGTCACTAGATTCGGCGTTTGAGCACAAGACAAATCTAAAGGGTAAAAGAACTAAACAAATAAAATGACCGGAAGTAACAAAAGGCCGAAAGCTTCATTAAATTAATGACGAAATGGTTCAATGACAAAACAAGCAAAACAGACTAGAGTACGGCCCTGAAACAAAACTGGGCAAGACCAAAGCCAACTGCTAGGACAAAAGGGTTTGACCACAAGACAACCCTAAAAATAACTCGGACAACAGAAATGACAACAAAAACGAACCACCAAAGCTCCATCTAGCTGACCAAAAGATGGAGTGTCTTCCCGATTACCAAGCACGACGCTTTAGCCACTAAGTTCTGCATCAATATTGTCGAGGCTGCCATCTGCTTCAACATTTTTAGCTCCAGTCAATACACCCCCAGAGGATTTGTGTGGCCCATGTCATCATCATTGACCACAATCAACCACCCTTTTTGAATCATTCTTTCTATTTCCTTTTTCAAGGTACGGCAACTCTCAATATCGTGCCCTCTGACATTGGAATGGTATGCACATCGTGCAGTAGGATCGAAGCTTCTTGCACGTGGATCGGGAGTATATCCGGGGAGTGGTGTAATCAGGCCTACATGTTTTAACCTTTCAAACAGGCTTGCATAGGATTCTCCGATAGGGGTAAGAGCCTTTTCTTGCTTCAGCAGCCTCTCCTCTCTAAACGCCTTATTTGGCCTGAAACCTGACCCGGGGGGTTTCCGGTAGGTTCGTGGGGGTTGGTAGGCCTTTTGTGAGGCTGGGTAACTGGAAGGTGAAGTACGGTTTTGGGTGTCCCGGGGAGTGTAGTGGTGTTGGGGACGGGAGTAGTGTTGTGAAAACATAGCTGGGGGACGAGCAATTGAGCTACTCGAGTGGCTGGAAAAACTGTGGTAGGTGGGTATATATGGAGAGTGCGGGAGATCATCTGGCATCGGGTTCATGGTACGGGTAAGGACAGAGTCCAGGAAGCTAGGTGGTGGCGGAGGTGGTGCTTTTCCATCCGTCCACGCCCGATACATATCAGCCACGTGTTGTCTCAATATCTTGACCTCCTCTACTAACCCGTGGTTCCGTTCAACCAGCTGTTGTCGGGTACCTGTACCAACCCACTCAATCTTGAGATTATCTGCCATTGTCCTCTAACTTCGTCTTACGGGGAAGAGTTATTTCAGAACCACAACCAACCACCTTTCTGGAAATGGACACAACAAAACAAAGCCAGCATGTCAGCATTAAGGTATCCCGCTTATTGATCATTCTTCTTTTTTTTTTTTTTTTTTTTTTTTTTTTTTTTTTTTTTTTTTTTTTTTTTTTTTTTTTCGTATCATGACCCCGCATGAATCGGACCGAGCGTAGTTCTTGCAAATTAATGCAAGAAATAAAGAGATGTTTATTTGATTTTTTTTTTTTTTTTTTTTTTTTTTTGAAGGAAAATTATAGAAGCCGACTCCAACTACAAACTTGTGTAGGAGATTTCTACAAGAATAAGAATATTTTTGGTGTCAATTATAACTTTCTACAAAATTGGCCACATAATGGCTTATTTGCCAAAAATGACTATTTTTGCAAAATTTATTTAAGAAAGATAAACTTAAAAAAAAAAAATTTTTCATTCCGTGGCTCATGGGGCATCGTCCGGCATCACCATAAACCAACACAAGAATATTTTCATAAATTGGCCACATGATGGCTTATTCAGACAAAGTGGCTCTTTTTTGCAAAATTTTATAAAGAAGATATAAATTCAAAATTTAGTCCTGGGGCCTATGGGGCATCATTCAGCACCGACACAGGCCAATACAAGACTGAAGAAGTTAAAATGCAAAAATGTGGCTATTTCAGCAAAACTCCGGCCATGTAATGGCTTATTTGATAAAGTGGTTATTTTTGTAAAGTTGAGTGATGACTCAAAACTTGATTTTTTGCGGATACATCCTTTCGCATTTCCGCGAGGGAATATTTCCAGGCTGTGTCCAAAATTATTTACAAATGACTCAAAGTGGCTATTTTTGCAAAAACGGCCTTCCGACGTCCTTTTAAGGGACATTCGGCTTATTTTAAGCAAGAATAGCATTACCCGACTTATTTATAACAAAATCAAAGATTTGACATTTTTTTTTTGGTTATTTTTGCAAACGGGGTGTGAACCCGAACTTGATTTTGCGGCTATGGCCTTGCAACATTTCCACAAGGAGTATTTCAAGGCTGTGCCCGCAAATTATTAAAAATAATTCAAAGTGGCTATTTTTGCAAAAACAGCCTTCCGGCGTCCTTTCGGAACATTCGGCTATTTTCAAAAACAGCGTCACTTCGATTTATTGACAAAATTAAACACATACATTTTTTTTTGATTTTTTATATATTTTTATTTTTTTTTTATTTTTTGCAAACGGGGTGTGAATTCGAACTTGATTTTGCGGCTATGGCCTTGCAACATTTCCACAAGGAATATTTCAAGGCTGTGCCCGCAAATTATTAAAAATGATTCAAAGTGGCTATTTTTGCAAAAACAGCCTTCCGGCGTCCTTTCGGAACATTCGGCTATTTTTCAAAATGGCATCACCTTGATTTTATTAAAAACTAAAACTTAGACATTTTTTTTTTAAATTTTTTGAAGGGGTGGTTGGACCCGATAAGGGTTGCCTACGTATCTCACCTAGTGGTAAGAATCAAACCTGCGTAGTTCGGTCAAACAAACTACATCTTTAAAGGAAACAAACTATTTATTATATATTTTTTTTCACATTTTTTTTAAGTTTAAAACAAATTTTTTCTCTTTTTTTTTTTTAGTAAAAAAAAACTATTTTGAAATCACATATTTTTTTTATTTTACAACTAACGTTTTTTTTTCTTTTTAAGTAAGTAAAAAAAACAAACTGTTTTGAGACTATTTTTTTTTTCATTTTTCTCAATGTAAAAAAAAAACGGTTAGCCTGCAAGTCTATAACAGATAAATGCGCAAGACAAACAGGATGCAGCAGGATAGTCTGTTCATTTTAGGTCACCTGTCCTAGACGGACCCAACCCCTGTGTTGAGTCCCCCAAGCCAAATGCGACATGATGCAAATAAACGTTTCCTACTAGGGATCCGGCATGAAGCTTTGTTATTCTAGGTTTAAAAACATGGGTTTATCTGTTCTAGACTTGGCTTACCCGAGCGGACAGCTCGAGCCGAGGAGGAGGCAGCAACCCGGGAATACAGAAGCTTCACCGGTTTTGCAACTTATCCAAACCTCGTTCTAAAATGGGAATCGGACACTATACAGAAAAGAAGTCACACGAAGTGCACCCTTCTTCATGATTTAGAAGACTCAGAGAGGAGATTGGTTCCGGCACAATTTATATGTACAGTTCACAAAATATCAAAGCAATAAAAACAACATTTTGCACATTGATGCCAACATGTAAAAGAATCAGATAATAAAATATGCCAAATACAACAGTTATTCCGAGCTCGAATTCTAAAGAAATCCCCAGCAGAGTCGCCAGAGCTGTCACACCTCTTTTTTACGCACCCGCGAGGATGCAAAGAGTTTTTCCAATTAAAGGACAATCGAGACGGGATTTATTTAATTATTTCAGAGTCGCCACTTGGGAGATTTATGGTGTCCCAAGTCACCGGTTAAATCCCGAGTCGAGGAAAAGAATGACTCTATTTAACGGTCCGCGAACCAGAAATCCGGATAAGGAATTCTATTAACCCGGGAGAAGGTATTAGGCATTCCCGAATTCCGTGGTTCTAGCACGGTCGCTCAACTATCGTGTTTGGCTTATCTATCTGCTTTTCACAATTATGTACTTAGTGCAAGTTAATACCCCTTTACCGCTTTTATTATTGGTTGTGATTTACGAAAGAGAAAGTTGCTTAAAAATATGCTTTCGAATCACGTCACATGAAATGCACCCGGATCCTCAACATATTCTTATTCAACATTTCGGGGTTTTGGATTTGGGTCACATGAAATGCACACCCGTATTTAAAAAGGTAAAACTAAAATATGCGCCCGGATCGACTACTTATTTACACTGTTGAGAAAGGCGTGATATTCGTTAAGAAACGACGCATCTCGAAATCTAAGTATTTATATGTACATTTATGACGGCTATGTGATTAGTGTAACTATTGGGCGAGGCGTACCTTTGATTCAAATCTAAAGCGAACTACATCCCACTGTGTCTTACTTAAGAATTGATTCCAAATTATTTAAAACTTGCTACGAACCACATCACATGAAATGCGCCTGTGGTTCTTAACACGCTTTGTTTACTCTTGCCCAAAATTGGGGTCGGGTCACATGAAATGCACCCCCGACTCTTTTTAATCTAATTACGTCATTCCGTTGAGTAACAACTCCCTAGCTAATCTTGCTTGTAACATAATGTCTATCATTTAACAGGTTTGGAGATTACACACATGAGTAGGGAAGATTGTACAGAGATACAACAGACTAATTCGGGTTTACGTGCACATCTAATGATAGTGTATCTTTGGTCTAGCTACATTTTCCGTAACAAAACTAGCAATACAAATTTAATTAGACAGTAACAGAACGTAATCAAGCATAGACTTTGGACGACTACATGATTCAACAGACTTCAAACATAAACTTCAGGCTTCATTCTTTTTGAACCAAGGAATTACAATAACAGAGATGTGTACCTGGAATGCGAAAGAACAAAGAAGAGTGAGCAATGGCAATGCCGCAACAGTAACAGGAACAGTAACAGCAACAACTCCACACCAAAACAAACCAACAGTAAACCAACAGCAACAACAACCAGTGAACCAGCTACAACCCAACAACCAACAGTAATCAAATCCTTCAAACTCTACCAACTAACGGACCAATGGAACAGTAATGGCCAGGCAGCAATCAAATAGTATCCAAATCAATGGAACAGTGATAGCCAAACAAAATCCCCAAGAGCAGACCACAAGGGCAAAACAATGGTCGATCAACAAACAACACCCAATAGACCAATTACAACCAAGTAGCAATAAACAGACTCAACAGCAACAAAACATCCACCAGTAGCAACCTCAACACAGCAGCAGCATACACTCAAAACCAGCAACAATGAAGACACAACAACAACAACAATGTCTAACAGCAGCAACAATAGATCAAGAACTCCAATACTGGACAAGCAGCACCAAATGAACACAACATCAACAGCACTGCTGACCAACAGCCTCAAATGAACACCACAGCAACAACAATGGCCAAACAACTCAACCACTGAAGCAAACAATCGAAGCAGTGACCACAAATCCTATGAAACAGTAGCCTTTCTCTCTGTATCTTCCTATATGTGTATCAAAAGGTATTCTTGCTGCCTATATTCTCTTCAGCTATTACTCTCCAGTGTGACTGTTTTCTTTGCTCTCCAGATACTCTCAAGTTTATCACTGTCTATGCCTCTCTAGTTACTCTCAGTGTGCTCTAGTTACTCTCAGGTATTTCCGCCCCTACTGTCTGTATCTTCCAGCTTCTTTTATAGCCTGGAAACCTCTCCATATTCAAGCCTACTGCCCCCCCCCCCCTTTAGCACATGGGTACTTTAGCTTTTAAATCATTTCCCCCCCATACTTGTTCTGATTTTCAGCTGACACAGCACTTATCAGACTTAAAACATAACTCTTTTGGCCCTGATATTCACTGACTTCCCACTCTCCAAACAAAACAGTGTGCTCCTCCACTTGCATCCACTGACAAATCCCTTTTCATTATAAAACTATCTTATTAAACTATATCAATACCATACTGAATCAGGCATGCCTGACTATCACATGGCCTCTACTTAGTTCAAACAATCCAATTCAAAGTTATCAAAACCAAAGAAATGTGGCTAATCGAGCAGTGATTCCTGATGGACCCGATATCGAGCATTACGGATACATTGTTCTACCCAGCCGACTCATACACTAATCGACGACGTTCGTCTAATCGATTACGACACATATAACTGATAGTAAACAATCGACCTACGAGTTCGCTTCATGGCAGAATCATGGGAATAATAAATCGAATTCACTATTCGACGACCTTAACTAGATTAAACACAGAATGTAATCATAACCATAATAACGAATTGAATCAACAACAATAACATGAACTGACCAAATAAAAGGGTCTGTTGAGATGGACAGAAAATTCCGAAAAATTCGCAAAAATAAACAAACTGAGTAAAACATGCAAAGATACAAGAATTAAGTATATGGAATGGAAGAAGGGAAACGAATACCTCAGAAATCAAAAAAATGACCCAGGTTCGAACTTGGCTCGTCTGCTTTGAGGTCGAATAGACCTTAATCGAAGTGTTCTCACACGAGAACACATCGAATAAAGTCCATTAGACCCCGAAATTCCGGTTAATTTGGCCTAATTCGTCATTTTCAATTTTAGGGTTCTTGCGGGTGGGATTTGGGGTTCGGGTAGTTCGGGCTTGATTCGAACCAAACTAGGGTTGGTGGGGGTGTGAGGGAGGCCATGTGAGGGTTTGGGGTGAGTTTGGGGTGATTTGGCATTGGTTCGAGTTTGACTCGAATCTTCAAATGAAGATTCGAGGAGCTCCGGCATGATTCGAGGTTAGTGGAGGCTGGGTTCGTGATGGGGGAGGTGAGGGGAAGGTTTTGGCATTGGTTTGGTGGTGATTGGCCTACCGGAACCGCCGTGAGGCGATTTCCGGCGGGCGGTGTGCGGCGGAGTTACGCTAGGTCTCTGAGAGCTCCTGAGGGAGGTGAAGGGAGAGGGGGGGTCTGGCTTGGGGGGGCGGGGTATGGAATGAGCTTTATATATGATTTGAGAAGTTAAATCCTGATCGTTGGATCAAACTTGATCAACGATCAGGATCTTCTCACTTAAATCAAACGGTGTCGTTTGGTCAAGGCATAAGCTGAATGTATTTGGGGATTTATGGATTAATCTGGGCCGTTGGATTATAAGATCCAACGGTCCAGATCGAGCGTTACACAAGCTGGACGGGTATTTGGGCTGGGTATTGAGGTGATTCATTTGGGCCTGTTTGTTTAGACTAAGACACGGCCCAATTCAGATCTACATGATGTACTATATGCATATGTGTATATATATATATATATATATATATATATGTATATATACATATATATACACATATGTATATATACCAACCTATAACACCGCTGTTTTTTACTATAATTAACGCACAAAATTACATATCACCCAAAAATGTAAATCACATGACTTCGATATCAAACACTAAAAATGCAACACCTAGCATATATTTTTGTATTTTTAATTTAAATAAATAAACGTGCACACAAAAAGATAAAATAACACAAAATCACAAAAATCATGCCCAACACGAAACTATTTTTATTTTTGAATTTTCTGGGAGTACTTCTCAAGTAAGGCAAAAATCACGTGCTCACAGATGCAACTTGTTATCAAAGGCTATTGGGGAAACTCTTAGATTTGATAGTTACAAGACCGGACATTGCATTTAGTGTTCAAACTTTTAGTCAATTTATGCAAAAACCTAAGAAATCTCATATGGAGGCAGCACTTAGGGTGGTCAAATATGTCAAGAATCACCCTGGGCAAAGAGTTCTTCTCTCGAGTCAAAAGAAATGTGCGATCTCAGCTTTTTATGATGCTGATTGGGCAGCTTGCCCACTGACTAGAAAACATGTATCTGGATTTTTCATGAAGTATGGGGATTTATTAATATCCTCGAAGTCAAAGAAACAAAGCACTATTTCTAGAAGCTCAGCAGAATCAAAATATAGAAGCATTGCAACAACAGTAGCTGAATTAGTATGGATATTTGGGCTACTCAAAGACATTGGAGTGGTGTTTGCATTACCAGCTACTATCTTCACAAACAGCAAAGTAGCCATACAAATAACTGCTAATCCTATTTTCCATGAACGAACCAAACACATAGAGATTGATTATCATTTCATATGACAGAAGATTTAGCAGGGAGTAATCAAGATAGAATATGTGGGAACTAAAGAGCAATTAGCAGATGTGCTAACTAAAGGTCTGCCTAGAGCTCAACATGAATACTTAGTATCCAAGCTAGGTTTACTGAATATTTACTCCACCTAGCTTGGGGGGGGGGGGGGTTTCTTCTTCTTCTTCGTCTGCTTCTTCGTCTGCTTCTTCTTCTTCTTCTTCTTCTTCTTCTTCTTCTTCTTGTTCTTCTTCTTCTTCTTCTTCTTCTTCTTCTTCTTCTTCTTCCTCTTCCTCTTCCTCTTCCTCTTCCTATTCCTCTTCGTCTTCTTCTTCTTCTTCTTCTTCTTCTTCTTCTTCTTCTTCTTCTTCTTCTTCTTCTTCTTCTTCTTCCTCCTCAGCTCATGTAACCGCCATTGTTGCACTTCTTCTTCTCTTGCATGCACTGAGTTCTAGCAAAATCTATTATTTACCAAGATATATTGATGATAATTAAATCAGATAGTGATAGATAATTTAAAGATTCAATTAAAAATATATTATTTTTAACATGAAATGGATTCTTTCACTAAATAAAAGAAAACTACCAATCAAACTAGAATGTAAAGGTAAAAAATTATATTAAAATTTAAAAGTGCAAAATATTAATATTTACCATAAATTTTTTGAAAATTTGTATAACAATATACATATATATAAGTGTAATAATAAATTTGAAATAGCTACTTCTATAGTCGGTTTGGTTCAGTTTTTTTCTTATTAAAACCAAAACCAAATCCAATTTGACCGGTTTTTAAAATTCAAAACCAAAACCAAACCAAACCAAAAAGTATCAATTTTTTTGGTCAGTTTGGTTTGGTTTGATTTTCGAATTTTTATGAACACCCCTTATACGACATACCTTAATTTTTTGAGTTTAATAGTTTGTTTGGCCAAAACTTATCCAAGTCCATTTTTGAATAGAAGAATAAACTATTTTTGAACAGCTTGATGAAATTCTAATTATTGTTCAACAATATTTCAATTTTTTTAAAGCTAATTTTAGAAGTTTGACAAACAGTCTGTACATCCAACGTCAGTGTAAACAATTCTTTATAGATAATTCTCCTTAGTTTTGCTTTAACAACCTTGGTTCACTTACTGGATTCACGGTACAGCTTAACATGCTCCTCTATTTGTTTGATCTTTTGCAAAAGCTTTTAGGACAAAGAAAATGCTTAGACAATTATTGCTTCCTTGTTTTCAAAAAGTTCTTTGTTTTTTTTTAAAAGGAGACGTCTCGAATTTTTTTTTAAGAGACTATATAAGTATCAAAAGGTTACGTAAACAAACGCAATTTTATGAGAGTGTTTCCTTATCTAAATTTTTATTCCTTTCTTTGACACTGGTAAGTTGGGGTTGAAATTGAAATGGACAAAATTTATACGCACACAATGTTTAAACCGAATGAATAAAACATACTCCATCCGGTAGTTTAACTCGGTATGGAGTTTAAGAAAAAAAAAAAAGATTTTTGGAACTTGTGATCTTAAACGCTTAAAGGGTAAAAGGTTTGTAGGGTCATGACATTTGTGTGACTATAAAAGCTTCTCATTAAGGTAAATATGTAAAATAAAAAATTTAAAATTAAATTATTTTCAAATTTATAAATATGTTATTTATTTTAAAACAGACTGAAAAAGTATCGTATGGAGGAAGTATATTTTTACATAAACCTATAAATTTCTTTACAATCAATTAATATTTCTTCTTACATTAAAATTAATTAATATAGTGTAAGTAAACATAGAATGAGAATAATTTTTTTAACACATTGAAAAACTAAAACAGAGATTGCCGACAGTCCTTCCCTACCCAAGATTGTACGGTCAACGAAAGTTGTCGGTAAAATGTCTAATGATTCTCTGTCGAAGTTGCATAACAACATATTCTTACCACCGACACGCTTCCCTTGTTTTTCACTTGGTTAATTAGTAGGCGTTTGGACATGAAATCAAAAAACAAAAAAAAACAAAAAATTCAAATTTGAATTTCACTAAAATTTGAAAGGAAGATAAGTTATGTTTGGTTATAATTATTGCAATATATTTGGATTCTTTTTTTCAAGATCATAAAATATAATTTATATCCCACAACTTGTAAAAAATATCAAAATCGCCATGTTTATCTTGAAAATACGAGTAACAATTTAATTTAATTTGTAGTCTAAAAGATATGTGATTAAATTTAATACCAATTAATATTCAAGAAATATGAAGTAGAAACGAAAGAAATAAGTGAATCATACCAATGTTACTCAACAGTGGTGACCTCGAGCTTAGTGACCTCAAGATAAACTAAGAGCAATAAAGTAAGAACAATAAATGTAAATGACAATTCTGATGAACAAATATTCTTGCCAATGATGAGATGATGTTATAAATTATTGGGGTCCCCTTTATATTATAGGGGAACCCTAAATAAGGTATATTTCTATTTACAGTAAGAAATATTCGTGATACAACTGTCTAACCGCCTAGTACATAATCATACAATTCTATTCCGGGGTTTATGCCACGATCTTTGGGACGTCACAAGAATATATCACATTCTGTTATAAATCCATAATGGTACAATTTCGGGGTCAAGCATATTTGACTTCGGTATTCCTCGCACTCCTATCTTCGGGCATTCAATTTCGTCCTCGAGCTCGAGTCTAGTTTGTGGACCTCGAACTCGAGCTTACTTGAACTCGATCCCCCGAGCCTGGAAATCGGTCACTGATTTCGACCGTATACACATCCCAATTTGATTATCCTACTTGAAATAAACAATCAAAACATGCTATTGTTTAACTATTATCATATTCTACTTTACAACAATACACAGAAGATGCAAATTCAATATCTGGCGTCCTCCTTTTCCCCAAACTCAAGCCACTCACGCCTCACGTAACCGTCAAAACCCTTAATTGGCACCATTCAAAATCTCACCTAGTATTTTTACATCAAGAACCTAGTTCACTCCTCTAACTTTACTGCTCACTTGATCATTCTCCAAAACTTTAAAATTCATGTAGAAATGAAGCATTGCTTCATCATACGTGACTGGCAATGGGCACCGGAACAAATAAGTCCACTTCCAGACTTCCAACTTCTCTAGGGATTCCTTTATCCTAAACATAGTCATCACACAAGATCTGTCATTCCCCTTTTCAGCATCATCAGCCCAGCAAACCACTCTTCTTTACCAACTAAGACAATTTCATCACCATTCATGAAATGATTTTTTTTAAAACTCCACTAAATTCAAAGAGCAATTTTTAGGTTACAACTCAATAATCAAGGGAACTACATCTAAGTACCCTAACCCCTACAATCAACCCAATTGTAGCAACCCCTTATAACTAACTCTAGCTTAGAAATAGTAACACAATAAAGTCTCAACAATAACCTATTACAAAAATTATATAAAAGGCAAATAGGTTACAACTCATGATACAAACTCAACCTAACAACTAAAGAACTTAAGCACCTTCATCTTCAAGAACCTGTTCTTCAGTTGAATGAGTTAAATCTTCAAAAGTACCTTGTTGCTTTTCTTTTCTATTGTCAGAAGCATTCTCGCAATTTCTCTCAATTGTAGTAGTCTTGAATTGTGGAAAAATATATTCTTTTATAGGTGCAAGGTTAGAATTCTTCTTCAATTCATGGTCCAAAATCTAAAATATTTTGGTTAAGAAAATCATTTCATGTTTAGACTAAGTTTTCGTAATTGACCCGAACTTGCATCATTATTGCTTCTTGCGAGTATTTTTCATATATGCATATTCTTTTATTGCACGGAGTCCTCTAAACGCATGTTCCTTCTTGGACACGAACAAGTTCTTTTAGGAATTCCTATTCGCATGGGAATGCTGGTCTTTCGCGTCTGACTTGGTGACTTCAGCTAATCTGCTGTAAACCTGGTTCTTTTGACGTTTAACTGTCTTAGTTTGTCACATCTTCACAACAATCTTTCTTAGCCAGACTAGACATTGATTCTTATCATAGTTTGTCAATCATCAAAACACATTACATTCTCAGCTCAATAGAGCATATGTATGAACATACATTTTGTTTCAATTAATATAACAAAATTTATGGTACACAAACTGTTGACGATAATTCTAGATCTGGTCCAAAATCGACTACGGCAGAAGATTTAAAATCGTTGAGTTTAGAAAATGGTAAAATAGTTATTGAGTGGAGAACTATTCCTTTAGTTGGAGTCACAACGACCCTTGCAGTATTTAACTCTGAATAGACTGTCGATGATAAAACAAAAGAAAGTGGGGATGACGTCAAGCCATCATGCCAATTTTCAGAAAAGACTAAAATTTCTAATATCACAAATAAAAAGATCCTATCAATTTAGGATTACTTTCACGTATTTGATCACTAGATTTTATTTACTATAACAATTATTACTCTTTTTTTTTAACAATAAAGTAACTGAACTTTTTCCGGTAAAATTAACTCATGATATCAAGGTGAGTTTTCTATTTTTAATGGGTAAACTCTTATGACTTCAATATTGTTATAACGGGTAAAGTTATGTCACCTTATTGTTACGGTGGATAAAATTTATTTACTCTTATGCGGCAAAATATAATTTTCTAACTTTACTTTTATACCGGATAAAATTTAGTTACTTTAATGTGAGAAAAAAATTAATATTTAATATTATGTTGAATAATATCAACCAATTTATAATTTCTAAAAGCACGCGCAAATCGCAATTGTCAGACTGTTATTTCTACTAAAATTTTCGGAACTTCAAATTTCGCAATGTTAGTTCTCTAACCATTTCATAAATTGCAACTCTATAAAAAATTTCAATCTAAATAAATGACCTTAAAAGAATTGCCATATCTGCATTGAGGTTATTAAAAAATATAGAGGAGTACTTAAGTATGTAATAGTGAAAACGAAAAAAGGACTAAAAATACCACCTAACTTTTACAAATAGTTTATTTATGTCATCTCTTAAAAAAAATATTTATTTCGGGCCATCGTCGTTACACATTTGGCTCATCCATATCATTATTGCGGTTTAATTTTTATTTGGCCTATCCATGTATTGCCGTTAGTCAATAATAACATGAATAGACAAAATATGTAATGACAATAGCATGAAATGAGTATTTTTTAAATAGATGACATGAATAAATTATTTTGAAAACTTAAGTGATATTTTTATACCTTTTTTCGTAGTGAAAAACTAGCGCTCATTCTTTTATTGATGTGTGCGCATGGAATGATATAGCAAATGGAGGTTCAGATACTCTTTTAAGTTTGTCATTTATATCCAAATACCAAAATGGCATGAAAGCAAGAACAAATATCACCCACTCATTTGGTGGTATCTGCCTTATCTATTTTGGATCCATATTCCCTTTAAAACTAGACATTTGTCTTTTTTACAGCAAAAACCAACAGAAGAAAGTAATAAAATCTATTGGAAATTCAAATGTTAGGGACTTCAGACTTGCCATTTGTTATTTAATTACTCTTCATTTTAAGAGGAAAACTCTGAGTTAATAAGGAAGCCATTTTTCGTATAAAGAATATCAATAAATTGAAGGAGCAGGTTTTCTCATGTTGTCTTGAGTAGACTAATCTCATGCAGCTGGTTCTGGAACGATTTCAAGGAATTACATATTAAAAAATAATTTAAGAAAAAAAAGTGCTTTGAATTAGTTTAGAGAGAATACTTTTAGTATTTAACCAAATTTTTAAAAACTGTTTCTAAATATATTTTTCACAAAAATACTTTTCAAAAAAATACTTTCGAATAGAAACTACATTTTTTACTTCTCAAAAACTACTTCTGATAAAGTAATTTTTAACATCTAAAAGCTTCTTCAAAAACTTATTTTTTTGGCCAAAAAACACTTTGACCAAAAAATATACTATTGGCCCGAAAAAAAGCTTAGCCAAACATACTAAATTAATTAATTTCAACCAATAAAAAGAAAAACAGAAGTACTTTTGAAAAAATCTATGAGACAATCACCATTTGGTTTAATTCTCATTGTCCCTTTAATCCTGAATTATAAGACAAAAAAAATAAAATAAACAAGACTATGGTATTGTATGTAATCTAGGGCCACCGACACCTCGGAAAATGCAATTTTTCCTCGTAGTAATAACCAAAGGATACTTACAAAATACGATGTACGATTCCATCCGTACCAAACTCCAAAATTTTGTACAGAGATAAGTCTTTTTCAATGGTTTTACCATATCGCAGCTTGTCTTGTTAGTTCTACCATTTCCCAAAAAGTAAAATTAATTTAACCGTTTCTCCATACTGTCGGTGAAGAAGAGTAGATGCTTCTAAATACCTAGGCTTAAATTTTGTTTGTTTCTGGTTTGTTTAAGCTAAGAAAAATTAATTTCAAAACACGTTTTTCAAAGATGAATGACAATTCAAGGACATTATTTCTTATACTGACCTGCAGTAACACTATACGGAGTATATATTTTATCGATCAATTATGACATTAATTAAAAGCAATATCATTGACTTAATGGTGGCTGGCAATGATTAACAATAATTTTAAATTCCATAGACATTTGTACTCCTGTTTGATATTAATAAATCAGCTGGAGTGTATGGTACAAGTATATAGACCTACCGCAAAACAAGAGTGTTTAAAAGAAGGGTATCGGAAGCATTATTATTGGAATACTTAGTAGTCTCTGCGATTTGTTAAATACTACTCCCTCTCGTCCAAAATAAATAATTTTTTGCTTTTTTTTGTGGTCCAAAATAATCAAGTGATTTTTCAGATTTCAAGAATAAATTAATTATTTTTTTCATACATTATCCTTGAAGTAAATAATATTGAAGTATGTGTTAAGAGTGTTTATGTGAAATAATAAAAATTAATATGATCAATTTTATTATTAAAAAATAAATTTCTTAATTTGTGTAAAAAAAAATTCAAAAAATTACTTATTTTGGAGTTAGAAAACCTTTGTTAACGTAGGAATCGCATCATCGTACACCTTATATTAAAAACCTTTCTTTCTCATTCAGCTTAACAAATGTTTTCTTGGAGACCGCCCAAGAAGAGAAAAGAAATCAGAGTCATGCAACCTAATTGTGGTTTCAATGGAATCAAGTGACCAATAAAAAAGAAAATAAAAAGCTTGGGCGCGTAATATATATAGCGTGGTGAATAGCCGCACGGCCGCACCATATATAAAAGTTAGCCCACCGCTAAGTCATTTGCACTTATATGACACATCAATAATTTACAGGGGTATAGCGCGCATATATAACGCGATATACATTAAATATTTCAACACCCTGACTAATTTTTCCTTATTCAAGGAGTTTCGGGATTTTTAAAAATCCATTCAGGATCCTTCAAGTATTCTGAAATATTTGTTCGTTAAGTTATTTTGCATTTTGTTATAATATCCGAACAGCGAAAAATAAGGGTTTCATTATATTAAGGGAGGGGCAGAGAGGGGGGTGAGGTTATGGTGGACAATAACTCAATACGCTATAGTTGTTCTCCACATGTCATGTTATGTTGCCACTAACAATGGAAAGTATCGTTGTTATGTAAAAAAATAAAAGTGAACAAACGTTCGGTGAATATTAGAGTAATAGGAAGATATTCGTATGTTGTTACTCTGCAAGGGGTTGCTTGTTATGCTGAATTTAACATCGAAGACGATAAAACTCTAACAGATTTTTTGAAGACTCCACATGAAAATATTGGAAATGTACATCAATGATGAAGACGTAGGCAATAATGAGGTTCCGTAAAGTAGGAATATCCCTCAGTCATCAAGTGATTATTTTAGAGCAGTTTTAGCCGAACAGGTTCCCGGTGAAAGAGTTTAGCCTGATCTAAACTCATCTCCACGAGCGAATGAGGAGCGAAGAAATAATTTCTCCCAAGTTTACAGAATCCACAAGCCGAGAGGTAAACTTTAATTTTTCTTTTTGTTACGATATTTATTTTTATGTATTAAATTTGTATTAACACTCATATATTCCTAGGGGGTGCCGACATATATGAATTTCACAATTTATTAACCGACGACCAGTTAGAATAATCCTAGTTTTGGTGTGTTGGATCATGATGGTCCATTCGGGAGTCATTATCAATAGGATAATGTGCACAATGGGATATCAACACATTATGATTTGTACCTGAAGTGGTAAAGTTTGGATGAATTTGAGAAACTCATTATTTTATTGGTTGTGTAGTGAAAACGAGTAACTTGAAGGTCTTGTCCTTATTCAATTTCCCGAAGACGACATATTTAATCGGGATATGGCGGATGCTCAGGAAGATATTAGTGATTATGACAATAACGATGATGAGTCTGTAAATGGCACATCCTTCCCTCACGACAGTGATGATGGTGAGGACGAGAATGCTGAACCTGATTTGAAAAGGGAACATGCTCCACGTCCCGTTAGACCAAGAGTTTACGAGTCCGTGTGCCATTTAATTCAAGGGAGATTCCCTACCTTGATTAGTTGCCAAATGTGTATGCCCACACATGGGATCTTGATGAAATTCAAAAAGCAATGTGGAATGAATCTAGAGCAATGGTGTTGTCAAAGGGCATGGTTTTTGCTAATAAAGTGTTTCTAAGCAGGGCAGTGCGACTGTACACTGAATGTCGTGAGATCGTGGTTCATAAGTCGTCTATGGAGGTATACAAGGTTATTTATCATAGAGGGTTTACGGATTGTAATTGGATACTGCGTGGGAGGAAGCTGAAAACAAATATTTGGGTTGTTGTTAAATACATTGGCAAGCACAATTGTAAAATTGGCACATTCAGAGTGTGTTTGGTATGAAGGAAAACATTTTCTGGAAAATGTTTTCCAATTTTCCCATGTTTGGTTGGCTTAAATGTTTTGGAAAACATTTTCCTTATCAATTCATTTTCCTCCAATTGGAGGAAAATGTTTTCCTTATCAAAAGAAGGGAAAACATTTTCCAAAGCTCCTTGTCAACCATTCTCACCCTCACCAACCCACCCCACCCTCTCTCCAAAAAATAGTTTTTTTTTTAGAAAAATTTTAGTTTTTCCGTTACCATCCACCCTACTACCCCTCCACCCCACCCCGCAAAAAAAAATTTCTTTTACCTTAATTTTTTTTCTATAATTTTAAATTTCTGTTTTCTTATTTTTTTGCATCACCCACCCCCACTCCCTACCCCCTCCCCCTACCCCCCACCCCCACCCTCCCCCCACCCCCCCCATAAAAAAAATTACTTTTTTTTTTGTAATTTAAATTTTTATTTTTTTCGATTTACTGCCACCCCCCCGCCCCAGCCCCACCCCAGCCCAGCCCCCCCCCCAAAAAAAATTTAAAATATATTTTTCAGTTTTTAATTTTATTATTTATCATTTAAAGACTCAATATTTTACAAGTTCCGAAATTATGAGTTCGGAAGTTTACGGGTTTAGAAAATATAAATTTACCGATTCGGAAATACGCGATTTTTGCGTTAAAAAGCAAAACATCACATTAGTTCCTTTAGATTGTGTCAATTTTTAGAGACTTCGGGAAGGGGAGGGGTGGGGGAGGTGGGAGGGGGAGGGGTAGGAGAGTTGCAAAAAAAATATTTTCTAAAAAAACTATTTTTTACTCTCTAACCAAACATAGAAAATATTTTCCGGAAAATGTTTTCAACTTACCAACCAAACAAGAGAAAATAAGTGATAAAATCACTCATTTTCCATGAAAACATTTTCTAGGAAAACATTTTCCATGGAAAACATTTTCCTTCATACCAAACACACCCTACAGTGGGAATTATTTTAGCTTGAATGTTAAATTGATTTATCTTGTCTTGATTCCTCACAATGAAGTGTCCATAAGGTACAAGATTAAAAAGTATATAATATTTGTCCACGAGGTATATGAATCCATTCGTAATTGTTTTTCTTTTTTATTAAGGAGAAGAAATGATGAGTCATGTCTGCTAATCTTGATATGAATCGGCACAAGGCTGCTATCCGCCCAGTTAGTCATTGCATGGCCTTCAGATTGTTTACCACCGTGATCTCTTTGATGGCTTTGATTTTGTCGGGGTTGATCTATATCCCCTTGTTTGACACCATGAAGCCTAAGAACTTGCCCGAACCCACTCCGAATGCACATTTCTCGGGATTGAGTTTCATGTTGTAGCTTTTGAGAATGTCAAATATCTATTGCAAATGGGTCAAATGGTCCTCTACACAGAGGGACTTAACTATCGTATCGTCAATGTAAACTTCCATGGACCTGCCAATTTGATTTTCAACATTTTATTAACTAGGCGTTGATATGTGGCTCCTGCATTTTTTATCCCGAAGGGCATTACATTGTAGCAGTATGTGTCGTACTTCATGATGAATAAAGTTTTTTGTCTGTCCTCGGGGTTCATACAAATTTCATTGTACCCCAAGTAGGCATCGAGAAAGGTGAGGGTCTCATGGCTGGTCGTGGCATCGATCAAGCGGTCGATAGTAGGAAACGGGAATGAATTTTTGGGGCATGCTCTATTTAAGTATTGATAATATATACACATTCTTAGCTTATTCCCCTCTTTGGGAACTACCACCACATTGGCCTCGAGATATTTTACCTCCCTAATAGACCCTATCTTGGGGCGTTTCATTACCTTGTCTTTGATGAACGCATGTTTTATCTTCGAATATGGTCCCCTTTTTTGCCTCATCGATTTGAATTTGGGGTCGACACTTAGTCGATGGATGGTTATTTCCGGTGGGATTCTTGTCTTATCTAATGGGACCAAGCAAAATCAATGTTATTAATAAGAAATTGAATGTTGAATTCGGGGGTTAATCCCATCCCCATGTATACCTTCCGATCAGGGAGATGCTCGATCGAAACAGCTTGCTCGAGTTCTTCAATTGACGATTTTCTTGCATCCAATTCTTCGGGGGCAAAGAAAGTACAGGGAGCGAGGAAATCTTCTTCATCGACCTCAGGGGTCTATCTTTCCTCTAGCTCTTCCAAGGTAGAGGGTACGAATTTTGATGCCTCTTTGTGGACTACAAACATTTTCTTAACCGCATGTTGTTCTCCACATACACGTTTTATACTGTCTTTGTTGGAAACTTCATCATCGGATGAAGGGGTTGATGGTATTTCCCTCATGTTGTGTATCCATGGCCTATCAAGCAACACATTGTACCTCATGTTACCTTTTATGACATGAAATTTGGCATTCTGAACTGCGCCGGACATGTTGATCGGGAGGGTGATCTCCCCCGTCGCTGCTTCATCGATCATGTTAAAGCCTTTGAGGACTCGGGAGTTAGGTATGATCTGACCGAGAAGTCCAAGTTGTTCTACCACCTTAGAGTTGATTAATTTGGTCGAGCTCATTGGATCCACGAGTACACGTTTAATTTGAATGTTATTTAAGATAAATGAAATTATCAGCACATCGTTTGTGGATGAGACAAGGTCTAGAAATCCTCTTCGCTGAATGCAAGGATGTCCTCGGACATGCGGCCCCAAATTCTCCCTTCTATTGCAGCCAAAACTTTTATCCACTTTATCAGG
Organism: Nicotiana noctiflora; assembly: GCA_032618575.1. Taxonomy (NCBI): domain Eukaryota; kingdom Viridiplantae; phylum Streptophyta; class Magnoliopsida; order Solanales; family Solanaceae; genus Nicotiana; species Nicotiana noctiflora. The sequence goes on along the minus strand of JASVEL010002497.1, from coordinate 4,481 downwards.
GGTCCTTGAGGAACATCGGTACTCCCAATGATCATATGAACGATATGCTGGGGTTTTCCCGTTCCGTTTCTCTTATCCACTTCTCTTTCTTCCTGGAGTGGATTATTCCAAGCTTCCTCTTGGCGTATACTCCTTTTAGTGTGGGAGCTTATATCGACATGTTGGTCATCTCGTGAGACCACATCCACGAAAATTGGTTCTAGTGCATCCTCAAGGTTTTATGGTGGTACATCGATACCTGGGTCAGCTACACCATTCTCTCCATGGTCCTTAGGACCATTGTTTTCATGTGCATTCACTGAGTTAGATATTTTGATCTGAAATCAAAGATTCTTGGACAAGAAAAAGTATGAAGGATAACTTGTGTTATTTAGTAAACTAGCACAAAAGCAATTACTATTATTTTTAGCCCCACGGTGGGCACCAAACTATTTACCTTGAAAATGATAATTACTATTAGATTTGATTTTGTGGTTCTAAAATTACGTAATTTATTTTTATTCTAGTTGTGGGCAGTATATGATAAGTTTGAGACTAGAAAATAAGATAAGAGCTTGAAGATAGGGTATGTTATGCAAACCGAGTGGCCGAGAATCGGGGGTCTCGAGCTTTCCTATGGTGGGCCTCGAGGTTAAGCTAATGAACTCGGCTGGAGATGGCCGATGAAGGACTAACAGTTCTAAGAGCTTTAATGAGGGATCTTTATGATCAATGATAAGTAATAAATGAAGAACAATAAATGTAAGCAAAGTAATGAATATAAGCAGTAAAATCAAGAGAGAATGTGTTTAAGTTAGAGAGTAGAGAATGTTCTTGTATTGAATATCTCGTATGCAAGAAATAACAAGGGTCCCTTTATATAGGAGGGGAAATCGAAACATGATACATATATAATTATTACAAAGAAACATAGCTAGTACAACTACTTAACAGTCTGGTACGGACTGGTACTATTCTTGTAGGTGTTGTCAACTTTGACCACGTGCCTAGGGAATTTCCCGCCAGTTTGCGCTGCCTTATGATCGAGCCCAGGGAACCTTCAGGGTCAACAACCGCCGAATTGTGCCTCGAGCCTTCCAGGTTAGACTACGGAATATCATAATAATCATAAAATCAGACTTTCCGATTTTAGCCATCCGGAGTTACATGATATTGGCTTAAAATTAGATTTGGTGGAGATAGTGATCTTTTTTCCTTTTCTCCTTCAACTTTTTCCTTCAACAATTCCTCTTTAAATGGCCTATATTTGTCTGTACTCGGTTTTACAAAAGTAAATTTTCATCATCATGAATACGAAATAAGGATACTTTCCGAAAAAAGGATTCTATTAGTGTCACAAATATATCAGGAATAGGGGGAAAAGCAATGATACAATCTTTATATGCGAAAAGCGAAGCATAATTTATCTGAATTATATTGAATATCTTATCATGCCACTAGAAAAAGGAGAGAAACAATTTTCATATAAATAACGATTGATAGTGAAGGTTTAATTTCAATGCTGTTGGAATTGGTCCAAAGTGATAATTGCCTACATATAGGCCTTTAATAATTTGCTTACAAGTAACCTTTAGTAATTTCTTTTTTCTTCCTTAATGTTATCTTCCTCCTAATGATCAAACGTCGACCGTCTAATAAAGAATGGATAGCAAAAAACCAACTCTCAATGCCCAAAATCATATAAGGTCAAAAATATATTATATTATTGGCCATAATGTGGGATATTCTAACAACCTCTCGCATGCTCATGATTAGTCATCTGGAGCGTAAATATCGTAGCATGAGGTAAGAATTATATTTAAAATGGCTCTTTGCCTAACTTAATCTCAAAATTAGATCATGAGGTAAGAATTATTCAAAATTATATATAAATAAAAAAGTTTAGTTCCTCAATCAATGTGGGTCATTCCAAGGAAATTCACGTTACTATCAAAAGCTTTTTTCTAACATATAATGTGACTGCAGATTTGGTATTTAATCATACAAAATGACACAAAATAGGGTAGTGCAATAAAGGGTTTCTATTATCCTATATTAGAGTACAGTATTAATTATTTATACTTAGTAATGTTCAGCGACACCCAGAGAGATCTCTTAATGTCTACAAATGGAAAAGTAACAACAACAAAAACAAAACAAAGCAAAAAGTGTCCAAGATTCCAATGTCCCTTGGCTCAATAAAAAGTGTCAAGATTCTTTATCAAGACAGTGGAAATTGACCCGAGTGGCTGGACGACACTTTAGGTTTTATTTCAAATGAAGAAACTACTTCGTAACTTCGGACCTAACATTTCTGAAATTTGATATTATATGCAGTTCTCTTTCTATTTTGGTATAGTTGGATCGATCTTGGCATAAAGGTTGAGAAAATTTAGTAAATTTTTAAGAGAAGTATATAATAATTCACCAACACATGGTACAGGTGCAATGTGCCAAAATATATAATTAAGGTGCACATGCAAAACCAGATACGTTATCATCTTTTATTCACAAAGGACCACCCATGCATTCTTGTTTATTAGATTACTCCAAAATCATGTATATGAAATATTGTCATAATCTTTGATATAGTTACACACTGATAGATTATCATGCTCTTAACTTATTGCAGCATCTTATTTTTTATGAATAGTGGCTCGTAATTATCTATTAGGTGACCTCATAGTTTAAAAAAAAAAAATTGCAATATTAGTGTATAGAATTTAAATGCTTTTGTAATATGGTTCAACAGAAACATCTGTTGTTAAATGTTAACCGAAGAGTAGTTACTTATAATTATCTGTTAAACGTAATTTATATTTGAGCACATGCTGACAAAAAGTCAATAGTTTAGATATTGATCGACGATCGTGACTATAAACATCACATTATTAGCTCCAAGTTCACCAGAGACATGCACTGTATTTATCTTGATTTCACGACAAAAAATCTGATCTCACCCAATTAACTTAGTGTATGCGACAATAATTGATAAGCAGAATTTCTCGTATAATTAAAAGCCAATTTAGACGTGTGTTTTGGAAAAAGAAAGTTGGGTTTTGGTTGATCGCGTGTTTAAGAGGTATAGTAAATGAATGAAAGAACAAGATAAATAGACAAGTCATGACTCATCCAAATATTTAAACATCATCGCGAGATTCAACTAAAGGATATATAAGTTGGAGTTGTCGATCTATATATATTTCGAGTCCGGAAGCTAAGTAACTAAAAATATTACAAAAATGACCTTTCTAATACTATAAAAAAAATTTACGAAACTATCTATTTCGCAGTATTATACTGCGAATTGCATATTTTTTTATTTTTTTAAAAAAATGTCTAGTATTTTCTGAACAGCCTAATTCGCAGTTGTGTACTACGAATTGGGTATTTCGCAGTACACAACTGTGAATTAGGCTGCATTTTGGGCCCACTTTTCCTGACATAAAAATAATTGAAATTCATAATTCGCAGTAGTATAGTGCGAATTTCATTGAAAAATTGCTCAAACTTTCCTTATTTATAGACGCTTCAACTTCATAAAAATTCATTCAACACTTAAACTTCAAACAAACATTTATTCTCTCTTCTCCTTATCAATCCATTTTTTATAATGTCTGAAGTTACAAAAATAAGGGTTTCATTGTATTGGGGGGTGAGATTGTTGTGGATAATAACTCTATGAGGTATAGCTCTCCTCCACAATGTCATGTTAAATTGTCGCTTAATATTGAGTACGATACTTTGGTATCGTTGTTACGTAAAAAAATGAGTGAGCGGAGGCGTTCGGTTAGCATTAAAGTAACCGAAAGATTTCCTTATTGAGTAACTCCGCATGGGTTTGCTTATTATTCTGAGTTTAACATTGAGGATGATGAAAGTCTTAGAGATTTTTTGCGGGTTCCGGTCGAATATAGAGAATACATTGTAATAAAATTATTATAAATGTATGTGGAGGTTGAAGACCTTAGTAGTAATGAGGGAGTGCGTATAAGCGATAACCCTCAATCATCGGGTGGTTATTTTGGAGCAGCATTAGCCGGACAGGTTGGAGATGGAAGAGGTTTCCTTGATTTGAACTTGTCACCACAGGCGAATGAGCAGCCAGAAATAATGTTACTACTTCGTATAAGACGACCGGTAAACTTAATTTTAGTGAAATTGTTTTCTTGATGTTTTAATTGGATTTGTATTTATAGTCCTAATTTTCATAGGGGGTACCGTCCGGATTTGAATTTGACAAATTATGACCACGCCCCTAGTTGGAATTTGCAAAACTCTGGAGTATTGGAGCACGGTGGTCCATCCGGTAGTTATCAGCAACCTCAAGATATCCAGCATGAAACTTCAAGACAATACGATTTGTAAGTAAAGTGATATAGTGATATGTACAGTATGTTTCCTAAGTATTAGGTAACTTAAATTTTTGTTGGTTTTATGAAGTGAAAACAAGCTTCTTGAAGCTCCTGGACTAACACAGTTGCCCGTAGACGATGTTTTTA
>JASVEL010002496.1:0-53204 GCA_032618575.1 Nicotiana noctiflora | reverse complement strand
GTAATTCTCATGTAAGGCAAAAATCACGTGCTCACAGCTGCCCCTCTTTGCGCGTAAACACGAAGAGTTTTTCGTGCAAAGAATAATGAGCAAATACGAGCGATTTTTGCCCGTTCGAGCACTCCGTGTGAAGCATTTCGAAAAGATCTTGACCGAGCCTTTGCTTCGAGAGGCCTCCTACATATCCTGGGCTAAACAGGAATCAGGTCAATGTAGTTCGGGAAGTTTTGGTAGCTGGGACTACCATGACTGCTGTGATCTTGTTGTTACTGTTGTTGCTGTTGTTGCCACTGCTTAACCGATCTCCTTATTACATCGTGCTAAACGAAAAATAAGAAGCTAGACTAAGTTACAGTATTGCAAATTCTTATCTATCTTTTCAACTTGATCTTATCACGTTCCTTGCCATCCTGCTGGCTCTGATGTTTCTTCACATGCTTCTTCTCTTCTGACAATTGTTATTTCGACTTATCTTGATTGCCTAACTCCGACCATTGGTCCCTTTCTTGTGATCTTCGAACTATTCTCCTTCGAAGTCTGAATCTATCTTTCTGATCCTTGTTGCCTTCCTTCCGATTACGATCTTGGATTCATGCTGGGGATTTCCTTTACACTCTGTCACTTTCCGACGGTTCACTTTCCTTATCAAATCTTAGAAAATGAGACGTCGTTCCGCTTTTCCGCTGGGCTTTTGACTTTATCGACACACTCTAATCATAAATCGCCATTCCATTCTTCAGGCGGGCTCCCTGACTTCAACTACAACTTCAAAACTAAATCGCCACTCCATTCTTCAGGCGGGCTCCCTGACTTCAATTACAACTTCAAAACTAAATCGCCACTCCATTCTTCAGGGGCGGGCTCCCCGACTTCAATTACAACTTCAAAACTAAATCGCCACTCCATTCTTCAGGCGGGCTCCCCGACTTCAACTACAACTTCAAAACTAAATCGCCACTCCATTCTTCAGCGGGCTCCCCGACTTCAACTACAACTTCAAAACTAAATCGCCACTCCATTCTTCAGCGGGCTCCCCGACTTCAACTACAACTTCAAAACTAAATCGCCACTCCATTCTTCAAACGGGCTCCCCGACTTCAACTACAACTTCAAAATAAAATCGCCACTCCATTATTCAGGCGGGCTCCCTAACTTCAATTACAACTTCAAAATAAATCGCCACTCCATTCTTCAAACGGGCTCCCTGACTTCTACTACAACTTCAAAATAAATCGCCACTCCATTCTTCAAGCGGGCTCCCTGACTTCAACTACTACTTCAAAACTAAATCGCCACTCCATTCTTCAAGCGGGCTCCCCGACTTCAATTACAACTTCAAAACTAAATCGCCACTCCATTCTCCAGGCGAGCTCCCTGTCTTCAACTACTACTTCAAAATAAATCGCCACTCCATTCTTCAGGCGGGCTCCCTGACTTCAATTACAACTCACTAACTTCATCCTATCCATATCGCCTTCCTTTGCTTCATGTACCATTTTCTTCTTCCTGCATCGTCTCTTGGGCCACCTTTTCTTCTGGATTACCTTGTGTTGGAATTGCTTTCTTCCCGGATCGTGTTATTTTCCTTCGACTGCTGGGGATATCCTTGGGACCGTTTACTTACCTGCTGGAGATAATGCTACCGGGGAAGTATTCTTTACTTCCTCTTTTTCTACTTCCTTTAACCTTTATTCTATCCCGAGCTCGCTGGGGGTTGAATTTTCATTAACTGAAAATTACCCTGGCAGGGACTCTCTTTTCTTTTTTCCTCTTTCCCAACCTCCGTCGGGACTTGCACTTTGCTTTCTTGAAAACTTATGGTATATAATGTTGCTGGGAAAATCTCAAAAATCAGTGTTTCATTTCTCCAAGAACTGCTGGGGATAATATTAGGCTTAAAGATCACTTCCTCGTATTGTCTGGCCTCTTTCAAAACTATTCTGCTTGAAACTGGTATTTTCCAAAATCTTGCGTTGCTTTCTATCCTTATCCACTAAGTATTTGCTTTCAAGAAAATTTTTGCCATGGGAGAAAATTTTCTGCCCCAGTTTGATAACCTTCTACGTGGCATGCTTTTCTGCCGACGAACCCTCTTTTCCTGCTTTAAATCAAAGAAAAATTGTTAGTTTCAAAACGCAGTGAGTGGTCGTGCCACTCTTGTTGGGGCAATTTTCCTTTTCTCTTTCAGCTGCTTGGCCTCCCTCGAACTTTTGGGGACGACGTTGACATTTGCTGGGGATGGTGCTCTTTCCACAGATGGTCTCTCATCTCTCCCTTTTATTCCAACCTTCAGTTTGATCCGACCCTTTTAGTCGATGATCTGTTGTGAGAAATCATCTTTCGGATGTGTAATATGTGTCCATCGTATTCCATAATTCCTGTGAACCTTCCAATCAACCCGTCGTTCCAATCTTAATATCGGAACGACTTTTGCCTTATTGCCTCGTTCCACGCCTATTCATCTTCATTGTACCGCTTTGGGAGACTTGGTAGTAAGCTTTGAAAAGTCAATTTTTGAAAACAAAAGAAAAGGAAAAATGATAGAAAAAGAATGCTGACCGCGAATGATAAAAGAAAGGGAAAACGTTTCTGAACTCAAAACTGGGAAAAACTTATCTGAATGTATAACTGATCTAATGGTTATGCTGTGCCTTTGAGATTAATCTACCCAGTCTATTTATGTCACTCACTTTCTGATAGCCGCGTTTTTCTAGAAGCAAACGAATGTCCCAACCTTGTCTCACGCAGACACCTCGTAACCATCTCGCCTTGTCACCTCATAGTGCCCTTCAAAGGGTTTTCACTAATGAGATTCTCTCATTTCTCTCAACCTCCCGTCGCCTTAGGGTGCCTGTAAAAGTTTTCACCGTAAGACTCTCTCATTTTATTTCTCTTAGCTTTCTTCGCCTTAAGGTGCCCGCGAGGGTTTTCACCGTTAAGGCTCTCTCATTTTGCTTTCTTTCCAGGCTGGGGTATTGCCACGAGATTCCCTCTAAAGCATTATCCCTTTTCGGCTTGTGCATCCTGGATTCAATCGAGGATCGGAGTGTCGCTCTTGGATTTCATTCGCATGACTTGGCATTTCTCAAATACTGATCGAGAGGTCTTTTTTGGTCATTAATGTGGTTTTTGTGCGTGGGGCTAAAGCAAAGAGGTTTCACCTCAACGGTTAACTCATTACAACTTTCGAAATTCACATCATCTTTTCAAATGAAACCATGACTTCTGCCCCAGTTTTGTTGCTTGGGGAATCTTTGATTTTTATTTTATTATGACTGAGGAATCAGGTCGAACGTAGTTCATTTTTTCTTGTGTTTTTTCTTTGTTTCTTTTTCTATTCTGTTATACATCTTCCTTGAGGATTCCAAAAGAGGGTATATGAAAGAATAATTGTGGCTCAAAGGGAAAAACAAGGGTTAAAGTGTTTGGATAGTAGAAAAATTGCCTCTATCATTTCATTCTCCGAAAAATGCCAAATACACACAAATGAAACCAAACGTTGACAAATACATTAAAGAATTACACGTAATATATCTTGACTGCATCGAAATTGATAGCCATATCGGTGCACCTTCCTTCAATATCAGTTAGACATAGAGCGCCGTTGGATAATACTCTAGTCACAACAAATGGTCCCTCCCAATTTGGAGCGAACTTGCCTTTCGCTTCGGCCTGATGTGGTAGAACTCTCTTCAGCACATGCTGTCCCACTTCAAATTTCCTGGGACGTACTTTCTTGTTATATGCTCTCGCCATTCTCTTTTGATACAATTGGCCGTGACATACTGCTGTCAATCTCTTTTCATCGATCAAGCTCAATTGCTCCAATCGGGTTTTGACCCACTCATCGTCGTCAATCGCAGCTTTAGCGACAATTTGGAGGGATGGAATTTCAACTTCTGCCGGTATTACTGCCTCAGTCCCGTACACCAACAAATAAGGAGTTGCACCTACCGAAGTCTGGACGGTAGTGCGATAACCTAATAGTGCGAATGGTAACTTTTCATGCCATTGCTTAGACCCTTCTACCATCTTCCTCAATATCTTCTTTATATTCTTGTTTGCTGCCTCAACCGCACCATTTGCTTTGGGACGATATGGTGTGGAATTTTGGTGTGTAATCTTGAACTGTTGGCAGACCTCCTTCATCAATCCGCTGTTAAGATTGGCACCGTTATTTGTGATGATTATCTTTGGAATTCCAAACCTGCAGATGATGTGGGAATGTACAAAATCCACCACCGCCTTCTTGGTCACTGATTTGAAGGTTTTGGCCTCCACCCACTTGGTAAAATAATCGATCGTCACCAGAATGAACCTATGACCATTGGAAGCCGCAGGTTCTATAGGTCCAATAACATCTATACCTCATGCAACAAACGGCCATGGTGCTGACATTGTATGCAATTCAGTCGGTGGAGAATGAATCAAATCTCCGTGTATCTGACACTGATGGCATCTTCGCACGAAACTTATACAATCACTCTCCATAGTGAGCCAGTAATATCCTGCTCGAAGAATCTTCTTTACCAATACATATCCGCTCATGTGTGGCCCACAAACTCCGGAGTGTATATCTGTCATCACTGTTGTGGCTTGACTCGCATCTATACATCTCAACAATCCCAAATCTGGGGTTCTTTTGTACAACACCCCTCCACTAAGGAAAAATCCGTTTGCCAATCGCCGAATAGCTCTCTTTTGATCTCCAGTTGCTTGCTCTGGGTATATTCCTAACCTGAGGTATTCTTTGACGTCATGAAACCATGGCTCACCATCCATCTCTTCCTCTATCATATTGCAATAAGCATGCTGATTCCGGATCTGAATATGTAATGGATCAACACGAACCTTGTCCGGGTGATGTAGCATTGATGCCAAAGTAGCTAGAGCATCGGCAACCTCATTATGCATCCTTGGGATATGCCCGAATTCTACTGATCGGAAACGCTTGGTCAGATCATGCAAACATTGACGATACGTGATAAGCTTCAAATCTCTGGTTTCCCATTCTCCCTGAATCTGATGTACTAGAAGGTCCGAGTCTCCCAAGACCAAGACGTCCTGTACATCCATGTCTACCGCTAATCGTAACCCTAAGATGCATGCCTCGTACTCAGCCATATTGTTGGTACAATGAAAACGCAGTTGAGCAGTAACAGGATAATGATGTCCCGTTTCAGAGATAAGCACAGCCCCTATTCCGACTCCTTTTGCGTTCGCCGCTCCGTCGAAGAAAAGCTTCCACCCCGGATCCTCGGTTAACTCCAACCCATCAATTTGCAGTACTTCTTCGTCTGGAAAATACGTCCTCAAAGGTTCGTATCCGTCATCAACAGGATTCTCAGCTAAGTGATCGGCTAGGGCTTGAGCTTTCATAGCCGTCCTTGTCACATATATGATGTCGAACTCCGTAAGTAATATTTGCCATTTTGCTAACCTCCCCGTAGGCATAGGTTTCTGGAAAATATACTTCAACGGATCCAAACGCGAAATGAGGTAAGTGGTGTAAGAAGACAAATAATGTTTCAGCTTTTGGGCTACCCAAGTCAAAGCACAGCAGGTCTTTTCCAAATGAGTGTACTTAACCTCGTGGACCGTGAATTTCTTACTGAGATAGTAAATGGCCCGTTCCTTCCTGCCAGTAAGATCATGCTGCCCCAGTACACAGCCGAACGAATTCTCCAAAACCGTCAGATAAAGAATCAGGGGTCTACCCGGTTCAGGCGGAACCAGTACGGGTGGGTTTGACAGATACCCTTTGATTTGGTCAAACGCTTCCCGACATTCCGTCGTCCATTCTATCGCAGCCGTCTTTCTTCAACAGACGGAATATGGGTTCACAAGTTGCCGTAAGCTGAGCAATAAACCTACTGATGTAATTTAACCTTCCCAACAAACTCATTACCTCTGTTTTATTCTTTGGCGGGGGTAACTCCTGGATGGACTTGATTTTGGATGGGTCCAACTCAATGCCCCGTCGGCTGACGATGAATCCTAGCAACTTTCCTGACGGAACCCCGAATGCACATTTGGCTGGATTAAGCTTGATATCATATCTTCGCAGTCTTTGGAAAAACTTCCTGAGATCGGCAACGTGGTCTTCTTGACGTCTAGATTTTACGATCACATCATCCACGTACACTTCAATTTCCTTGTGTATCATGTCATGGAATACCGTAGTCATCGCCCTCATGTATGTTGCCCCTACGTTCTTCAAACCGAATGGCATCACCCGGTAGCAATAAGTCCCCCACGGTGTGATAAAAGTCGTCTTTTCTGCGTCCTCTTCATCCATCAAAATCTGATGATATCCCGCGTAGCAGTCCACAAAGGATCCGATTTCACGTCCGGCGCAATTATCAATCGGGATATGGATATTGGGAAGCGGGAAATTATCCTTAGGACTCGCCTTGTTGAGATTGCGGTAGTCCACGCATACTCTGATCTTTCCGTCTTTCTTTGGCACCGGTACTACGTTAGCCAACCATTCGGGGTATCGAGTGACACGAATAACTTTCGCCTACAACTGCTTGGTCACTTCCTCCTTGATCTTTACACTCATCTCCGTCTTAAATTTCCGCAGCTTTTGTTTGACGGGCGGGCACGCCGGGTCAGTGGGTAATTTATGCACCACTAGATCGGTTCTGAGTCCTGGCATGTCGTCGTACGACCATGCGAAAATGTCTTTAAACTCTACGAGTGTTTTGATCAATTCTTCTCTCAGGTTGGGTTCGATATGGACACTTATTCTGGTTTCTTTAACATCATTCGTATCCCCTAGATTAACAGCCTCAGTATCATTTAAATTTGGTTTGGGTTTTTCCTCGAAGTGACTTAATTCTTCACCGATTTCTTCTACGGCTTCATCATCACCGTATTTCGATTCACTCTCATCACCTCTTATTCCATGCGTTATTATTTCCAAACCCGATTGACTTTCTAGACTGGGTTGATTAATCTTTAAGCACGCCATATCATTAAGATCAGTTGAAAGAAAGTTGTTCAGAAAAGTAAAAAGAAGGAAAATAAACAAAATTAGAAATGAAAGGAACAAAATTTCATTAATGGGAACAGTACAAGGAAAAACAAACTTGCGAACTCAAATCAAAACGAACTGAAACAAACCGATTTTACTTCGGGGACAATCCCAACACAAAATTTCAAAAAAAACAATCCAAAGCAAACTACCAAGACTCCTTCCGGACAGGGAGAGGAGTAGCCTTCCAATTATTCAACTTTGCTTTCGATCCCACAAACTGTGTATCGACATGGCTGGATCCTTCGCCATCCTCTAACATGCATACATCTGCGAATAGGTCCTCGAATTTTCTTAAGAACTCTTCGTCCGGCCTAACCATAGGACTGGGAATCTTTGTCGTCGGATGTCCTCTTACTCCAGACCTGACAAAAGATCGGGAAAGGCGCGGAACAAGCTTCGGGAGCACCCATGTCTTCTGCTTATTCCTCTTGGCTCGCTGGATGTCCTCTAATGTTGGCTTGAATCCCAAGCCGAAGGTTCCCACATTTTCGACCACAGTTACCGGTTGTATGATTCCTTGCAGAGATGCACCTAAACCTTTGCCGGGTATGAAACCATGTCGCAACATTTCATGAGCCACCATGACATCTGCAGTAATTATTCCGTCATCGGGAATGCATTCCCCTTCTGGAACTCGGTTGGCGGATACCACATCGCATATCTGGTATACCCATGGCCCAACATCCTCTTCTGTCTCAACAAAGGGGACGATGGTGCCTGGTTGTAGATCATTCTCTCCATGGACTACGATCTCCTGTTGGTCCCACTCAAACTTGACTAGTTGGTGTAGGCTGGATGGAACTGCTTTTGCGGCATGGATCCACGGTCGCCCTATCAGAAGGTTATATGAAACTACCATGTCCAGCACCTGGAATTCCATGGTGAACTCCACCGGTCCGATTGTCAAGATTAACACTATGTCCCCGACCGATGCCTTGCCTCCTCCATCAAACCCTTGGACACATATGTTGTTCTTGCGTATCCTGCCGATATCCACTTTCAACTTGTGTAGTGTAGAGAGAGGACAAATGTTCGCACTGGACCCATTGTCGACCAGGACTTTGCTGACCACCGACTCCTCACACTTCACCGTAAGATATAAGGCCCTGTTGTGCTCGGTGCCTTCCTCAGGCAACTCGTCATCGGTGAAGGTGATCCGATTCGCTTCGAAGATACTATTGGTGATCTTCTCCAAATGACTCACCGAGATTTTATCAGGTACGTGGGCCTCATTCAGAACTTTCATCAAAGCTTGCCGGTGTTCTTCAGGAATGTATCAGCAAGGACAGCAATGAGATTTGCGCAGGGGTTTTCTTCAACTGTTCTAAGACAGAATAATCATGTAGCTTCATCTTTTTCAGGAATTCTTCTGCCTCTTCGTCAGTTACCGGCTTTTTTAGTGTTGCCGGAGTGGTCTTCCTTAATTCCGCAGGGGCAAAACATCTCCCTGAACGAGTCAACCCTTGTGCTTCGTAGACTTCCTCTTTAACTTCTTTTCCTTTGTAGGTTGTCGTGACTCGATCATAATTCCATGGAATAGCTCTGCTATCAGCTATTGGCAACTGTATTGCTGGCTTGATGATGAAAAGATCCACTCGAACACCCGCCATCGTCAAGACGGGTTTGGTTGGTACCCCTGGTACAACTATTTTTGCTTCCCCCGGCCTCACCGGCACTTTGTTCATGCTTCCCTTTTCTGCTTCTGAACCCCTTTGTACGTCCTTCTTGCAGATGAGTGACTCATCAAGGCTTGGCCCCTTTTTCATTCCTACCCCACTAGACTTGATCATCATCACAGTCTGAGAGGTTTTCTCCTTTCCCTCCTCTACCCGTACCAACTCGATCATGTTGGTCTCATGATGAGTTGGAAGTGGATTCTGGTTGATGTTGGGCTCCGCTGGAGTCTGGACCTCAATTCGGCGAGTGTCGATGAGTTCCTAGATAGTTGTTTTCAACCTCCAACACTTTTCCGTGTCGTGCCCCGGACATCCTGAGCAGTATGCACAATTTATCGAATGGTCCAGATTCTTTGGAAGAGGGTTTGGTAGCTTAGCCTCGACCGGATTTAGCAGCCCTACTTGTTTCAAACGGTGGAACAAACTGGTGTAAGACTCCCCCAAGGGAGTGAAAGTCTTTGGTCTTGGCGCCCTGTCGCTCTTGAATGCTTGGTTCGGACGAAAGCCCGCACCCGTGGGATTTCTATAGGCTCTTGGGGGTGGGTAATTATTCTGTGGATTCGGCGCATGCCATGGTGCCTGGACGGGAGGTGGGGCATATGATTGGGCATGATGGACGGTGAAGTGAGCATCTGGTGTTGGGTAATAGTGTTGTGGAGGGCTGTACGGATTGTGAGAGTAATTTTGTTGGTGGGGCTGTGGCGAATTATACTGGGGTGCGGGGCCTCTGTTCCTGAACCATGCTCCGGAATCAACTGTCGCGACCTCTTCTTTCTTCTTTTTCCCAAGCACCCCTCCGGTGCCACTTTGAATAGCTTGAGTGGTGGCTTTCAACGCTGCATAACTCATGATCTTGTTAGATTTCAAGCCTTCCTCGATCATAGCCCCCATCTTTATCACCTCAGTAAATGACTTACCCACGGATGTCACCAGATATCCGAAATAGGTTGGCTCCAGTGTTTGTAGGAAGTAATCCACCATTTCATTCTCTCTCATCGGCGGATCTACCCTCGCCGCATGTTCCCTCCAGCGGAAACCAAATTATCTAAAACTTTCGGCGGGTTTCTTCTCTAACTTTAGCAATGATAAGCGATGGGGGATTATTTCAAGATTATACTGGAACTGGCCGATGAATGCTTGAGCCAAGTCATCCCATGTAAACCATCTGCTGGGATCCTGCCTAGTGTACCACTCTAGTGCAGACCCCCCCAAACTCTGACCGAAGTAAGCTATCAGAATCTCATCTCGCCCTCCGGCTCCTCGCATTTTACTACAAAAACCTCGAAGATGGGCTACCGGGTCACCATGCCCTTCGTATAAGTCAAACTTGGGCGTTTTGAACCCGGCTGGCAACTGGACATCTGGGAATGGACACAGGTCTTTGTAGGCAACACTGACCCGGTTACCCAAACCATACATATTCCTGAAGGACTGCTCCAGGCTTTTAACCTTTCGAATAACTTTCTCATGCTCCGAACTTTTGAACTGCTTTTCCAGTTCTGCCGGGTTATCCCAGTGAGGGGTGTGTGAATGCGGTTCATGAGCCTTAAAGGTAGGCTCATGAGAATAACAATGATTGTCATGGATTTGAAAAAGCGGCTCACTGGACGACTTTTGTAAAGTAGCAGGTGGAGGTGCCACAAAAACAGGGGTAACCGGGGGAGGAGGATTTTGCCTGTCTGGTAAAACCGGGGAGGTATACGAGTTTTCCCCTTGATAATAAGGATAGATTGGTGCACTTTTCGAGGGGTCAATGGGCGGACGCTCTGGTGCTGGTGGAAGAGTAGAAAGGTTTGGTGATGCTTGTCCCCTAGCCCAGGCTAGGTGCATCTCTGTCATTTGTTGTCTCAACCGGTCCATTTCTTCTTTCATGATTTGTATCTCTGTTTTCTCCCCATCGATACTTTTGCCGGAACTAGACATACTTGCTGGAATTGGACCTTTTGATCCGGTATGGTAAGGGTGATCGGCCAGTATACTCTGTCAAGTCAACTGCTAACTTTTCTGAAATGCAACAAACTTGTTAGCTCACTGAATTTAACAGGCATGTTATCGCACGTTTGGATGCAATACACCTAATCAATTAACCATTTATACATGTATTCCTCGCATGCGTCATTCCGGCTTTTCTTTTTCTTATCCTTAAAAACTTTATTGTTTCTCTTTTTAGCGGGGGTCGAATCTTATGTGGATTTCCTACGTATCACGTCCCCACGTGAATCAGACCGAGCGTAGTTCTAATAACAAGATTGTGGAGAAATTCGGTAATTTTTATATCAAAAACCCTTACAGTTACAAAACATGTCTTACAATAATCAACAAAACAAGAGAAATGCTTGACTCGAAAAAAAATAAAATGCCAACCGACTTGACTCAAAATTTCGAAAATACATTTTTACTCAAAAGTCTAATGCTCTTAAATTCCTGGGGGCCCGCGAGGCATCATTCGGCCTTGCCGCGGGCCTTGGTGTGAGGTCCCTGTGTAGTTCCCTTAACTCTCTCATGATCTGATGAACGTAGTCCATAACTGAAGCAAAAAGGGCGTGCGGGGCATTTGTTCACAAGCTAAGCATTTCATGGTGACATAATGCCCGATTTCTCCAATTCTGTCCTTGATCATGTCCCTCTCTCTGAATAGCTGTTCTATCTGCTGGTTTTTCGCCCCCAATCTTCGAGCATTGTTGGTGACTTGATCTAAGAGCCTATCCACTTGTTCTTGCAGTCGGGCCATCAAATCGTGGCAATGGTCGAGGTCTGCTCTGGCATCTCGGGCTTGTTTGAAAACCCGCTCCCCGAGGATAACATTTGCTTCCCTTAGGCTAGTGATGATCTCAGTGTAATCTTCTTCCACCCGTTGTAGGTGAAGTGCCTGTTGATGCGCCTCCTTTCTCCAGCTAGCACGGATCCTCATTGTTTGGGTCTTCGACTCTTCCAATTCTCTTTGGATATCGGCAACTTGGTTTTTCAAACCCTTTATCAATTTTTCGTCTGCTCGACTCCTCAACTGTCTGTCAGCATCCCTTTTCATTTGCTGGATTCGAGCTCTCAAAAAGTCATTTTCTTGTGCCAACTTCTTTTTATCTCCCTCGTCGGCGGCAGCTTGCATATCCTTTTCAAATTGGAGATCTTGGACCCGTTGCTCTATCTTGCCAATCCTTGTTCTGTAAACCTCTTCCTTGGCTAACCAGTCCCATTGTTCTTGTGATGCTTTAGCAAATTCCCTGAGGTGAGGTCTTTTGGCTGGTCTTTCACCCGATGTTTCTCCTTTATACCAAGCAAGATATCTGGGTACAACCTCTCCCCTAGCTCGATCCTGCACACAAGTGTTTGCCTCCAGATATTGGCATTTGCTCCAGATCTGGCGAACCCTTGCTTCTGGGAATTGACCGTCGGGACCAATTTCAATAACCTGGGTACTCAGGTCTTCGTCTTTGGGTATTATCTGGCACCTCCCAAGCTGTCTTAAGACCCGATGGGGCGCATAAGGTTGAATGCTCTTAAGTCCCATTAAGAGAAAGTGGGACCTAGTCGCTGGCATGTACACGATTCTGTCTATCCGTAACCAACCCAACGTCCATTGTATTTGATTTGCGCTGAGAGCCTGAAAGTATGCCCTCCATGCCAAGGTTCCTTCAGGCAAGACGGTCCTATCAATCCTTGTATAGAATTCGCTTATGCAAGTTTTCTCAACCAACCCATATCTCAAGAATTGGGTGCGGCGACACAGGTGCTCGATCATCCACATCTGTAGCAATAAATTACAGCCTTCAAAAAAATCTCCTCCGGCTTTGCAGGCTGTGAGAGCTCGATATATGTCTGATAGTATCATGGGGGCAAGAGTACTTTCGCTTTGGTCAAGCAAAGTACTGACGACTCCGGCTACCTTTATATCAATGTTCCCGTCTTTCCTCGGGAATACCACGAGTCCTAAGAAGGCTATCACGAAGGCAACTCGTCTATGCTCCTCCCATTTCTGGCGATTACCCTTGCTGCATAATTTGTTCTCTGTCTTGTCAAAACCTCCCACATGACCGTACCTTTGATAGATGAAGCTTAAAGTACAAAACCCTTATGCTAGATCTGGGTTACGTACCGTTCTGGCTATCTTCAGTGAATCTAAAAACCGGTGTATGGCGACAACCCTGGGAGCGATTAGATATTGGTGCCCCAATGGTATATCAGTGTTTCCAATGTATCCGGTCATTTCCTTCAAAGTTGGTGTAAGCTCGAAATCCGAGAAATGAAAGACATTGTGTGCAGAATCCCAGTATGTGACTAATGCTCTTATGATATCCCCTCGAGGCTTTATTTCAAGCAAACCTGTGAGACCTTTCAAATATTTCTTAACTTCATCCTGCCCTTCTTTGCCTAGATCATCCCACCATAGTCGTATTTGTACCGGGATTTTAGTCATGAGTGAAAAGGGTTCATTTCGAATCGTGCTCATCATGCACATTTATTTAAAGAAGAAGATCATTTTGGCTGGCAATGATTGGACTATTTTTTCAAAATTTTAAGATTTTGGTATTTTTTTTGAAAAAAGGGCAAGTTGGACCCGACGGGGGTTGCCTACGTATCTCACATCCGGTGAGAATCAAACCCGCGTAGTTCGGTCCGTCAAAACAAACTATTTTTTCTTTTATTGACCGACAAAGAAAACACATTTTGTTAAGAAAACCATTTTGTTGGCAGAGTCAACCTTCCGTCGTCTTTTATTAGCAAATTAAATTATTGATTTGTTGGTAAAGCACATTTTTGTATTTTCTGAAAAATATCTATTTCCCCATACTATTTCCTTTTGTTTTTCGTTTTTCTTCAGTATTTAAAAGCCGTTAAGCATGTAAGTTCGAATAAATGCTTAAAACAAACATGGTATAGCAGGATGGTCTTTTCATTTCAGGTTGCCTGTCCTAGACGGACCCAACCCCTGTGTTGAGTCCCCTAAGTCAAATGCAACGTGATGCAAATAAGCGTTTCCTACTAGGGATCCGGTATGCAGCTATGTTATTCTAAGTTCAAAACCTCGGTGCATGATCTAGACTGTGTACCCAAGCGGACAACTTGGGCTGAGGAAGGAGCTCCTTTCCGGGAACCAAAAGGCCAACCGGCTTAGAAACTTTCCGAGCCTCTTTATTATTTCGTGGTATGACACTAACAGAATAAGGAGTCTCAACCAGTGAGCACATCCCCGGGGGTGAGAAGTGAAGGGTTTTCGGCACGGTTTATATACACAGTTCACGTAATATCAAAGCGATAAATATATAGCAGTTTGTATATACAGTCCAGATAGTATCAAAGCGGTAAACATATAGCACATTAACTAAACATATAATAAAATCAGATATAGACAAAAATATAACTGAGCTCGAATTCTTAAACCCTGAACCGAAGTTCTGGGTTATTATATCCCCAGCAGAGTCGCCAGAGCTGTCACACCTCCTTTTGGCGCGCACCCGAGGGCGCGAGGGAGTTTTTTCCAATTAAAGGACAATCGAAACGGGATTTATTTATTTAATTCAGAGTCGCCACTTGAGAAAATAATGGTGTCCCAAGTCACCGGTTTAATCCCGTACCGAGGAAGTTTATGACTCTGTAATATAGTCTGCGAAACTAGAAACCTGGATAAGGAATTCTGTTAACCCGGGAGAAGGTGTTAGGCACTCTCGGATTCCGTGGTTTTAGCACGGTCGCTCAACTGCTCTTGTTACTTTTATATATATTTTATTATGTGCTATTAATGTTCTACTTTTCAGTTTTAGGAGAATTGTGACGTCACGAAAATATATTTCGAGTCACACCGCTACCAGTACGCCTGTGACTTTAATGCGTTTCAGTTTCGCCGAGAGTAAGATTTGGGTCACATAAATGCGCACCCGTATTCAGGAAAGTAGATTATTAAAGTCATGCTTAAAAGAATCTATTGTGTTGTTAACTTTGGGAAAAACCGTGAAATTTACTAAACGGTCCATCCGAGTATATGCTTTTTTATAATAAATTTTTTTTAGGGACCCCGCAATTGTGTATTTAGCGCGGCGAGACTCATCTCACTTTTATTAAAGGTCAATCCTATCATGACAATGATTTTCTTTTATTAATTGGTCTCTAATAATAAACCAAGGTCCTAATTTATTTTAAAGAATAGTTTCAATTGTATTGAACGAGAGTTTATAACTTTGGGCTCCAAATGAGCCCAATACAGAAGAGAAAACAAATTGGGCTGTTAGCCCGTGCGTGTGCTGCGGCTTTGGCAGTTCATACATAATTGTTATCTCAATTGAACTTCAACATGCTTAATTGACTCATTTTTTCCTTTTTATAACATTAATAATACAAATCAAGGGATAAGGCATAAATTATTTCAATTATCTAGAAACACTAGTGAGTAAGTTGCCAAAACAGTGAACTAATTTAATTAAATCCAAATGAACTGATTAGACTACCTAATAACAAGTAAATTAACTAATTATTCTATAATCTTGTTTTTAATGAAAGAGAAATAACCAAATGATGCTTAATAACTGTTTTTGATCCAATACACTAATGGACTATATAATGAGAATTGAAATCCAATACACAGTGATGCTAAATGAAAGTCTAAGTTCCTGAAGTCAAACTTAACAAATTGCAACTTAATTCCTTCACATGACTTTTAGTATTTCAATCACAGGTAATACTACACCGATTTCTAGCTTCAAACCAACTCTTTACCTTTTTTCTTTCAATTTTAAAATAACACTGCCTTTGTTTCAATTTCAATAAAAAAAACTGGCTAACATCAATTACAAACAGAAATGGCAACAGTCCATATTTTAGCAGCTTGTTTATACAAATATAATGCAATTATAGATGGATAATATATACAAAACAGAATGAATTTTAGCATAAACTTCAGATCTTCATACATTTCCAAACTTGAACTTATCAACTACAATTTCTGGAATTTCGGAGATGTGTACCTGAAATGGTAATGGGAGGAGAAAATCAGCAACAGTAGACAAGAGCAAACAACAGCAAGCAACAGCAACAATGAAACAGTTTGCATCCACCAACACAACAACTTGATCTTCAGGAAGGATTTACTAAAACCTTAGGACCAAACAGAAAACAGAACTTGACCCAACAGTGATACCCAACAACTTCTAAAAAACACTCCAGTAAACTCAACAGACCAGGATTCACTTAAAACACCAAGTTTGACTTGAAAACAAACAATTCATATAGGATCACTATTGGAATTCTTAATCACTCACTGTAACAATATTAGTTGAACTAACTGACTGCTTAAAACTCCTCAATGCTCTCAAAGATTTCAGTCTTCTGAAACTAATCTTAAAATCCTCTGTTATCAGTGTATGTCTATCTCCCTCCCCTCCTCTTGTTCGAGAGAAAGAGCTCTGATACCAACTTGTCACGACCCTAGTTCACCAATCGTGAACATGTCGTGACGGCACCCAGTCTCCACGACTAGGTAAGCCTAACACTTTGCGGAATGTACAAGTTTATGAACTTTAAACAAGAAATAGCGGAAAATGATATAAATAGGAATGTAATCCGTGCCGCTTGGCACATACACTCGTCAACACACCGCATAAAAATACCACCAAGACCCGGAATCCCACGGTAACACAGACTAAAAGAAATACAACCGTGGCTCTATGTGTAAAGAGTATCTAAAACAACGAAACGAAGGAAAACATCTACTAGAACTATCGGAATAGAGGAGGGCTTCCGGATCCGCGGACATAGCGCATCATACCTCGAGGTCTCCAAATGTGCCGCCGATATCACCTAGTATGGGCCTCTCCTGATGTACCCGGATCCGCACAACAAAAGTGTGCAGTAAGAGTAGCATGAGTACACCACGGCGGCACTCGCAAGTGCCAAGCCTAACCTCGATGGAGTAGCGACGAGGAAGGTCGGGGCCCTACCGAGAGAACAATAATATAATGATGATAACAATAATAAGCAGCTTAAATAATTATGAATCTGAATGACGACAGTAAAGTGATTTCTACAACCGTCTACAATGTAAGCTAGCAAGCAAGTAAATAACTAAATAAAAACTCAATCAACAAGTCCAGGACCTGTGGGAATCGAACCCACAGTCCCATCGACAATATAACTCCGGGTCTCCGGAATCGAACCCGCATCCCATATCTCAATAAATAATCAATAACTCGGATCTCCGGAATCGAACCCGTAGTCCCTACCAATAACAGGATCTCGGGAATCGAACCCGTAGTCCCTACCAATAACTCAGGATCTCCGGGAATCAAACCCGCAGTCCCTACCAATAACTCAGGATCTCCGGGAATCAAACTCGCAGTCTTACCAATAACTCAGGATCTCCGGGAATCGAACCCGCAGTCCATAAACAATATCACTCCGGTCTCTGGGAATCGAACCCACAGCCCTGGGTCTCCGGGAATTGAACCCGCAGTCCACCAACACATCAAATAAAGAAAACACACAGAGAGAATATAATATGTTAAATTACAACTTCACCAAAATTTGTGCCAACAATTTATCAAGGAGTTCAAATAAGGCAATTAGACAACTAAACAGTTAAGTGCTACCTAATCATGCTCTTCTAACCACTACCGGGTAAAAATATCAAATTTAACAGCCAAAGACAGATATGTTGCTCATCGAACATTTTAAATAATGTATGTGTTCAACAACCAGCGCATGTACACGCCCGTCACCTCGCGTACAAGGCATTTAAACTATCACATAATATCCTAGGGGTGAAAATTCCCCCACACGAGGTTAGACAAGCCACTTACCTCAATTCCGTTACAAAACCGCTAAGAAATAACCCTCTTGCCGCGAATGTCGGCCTCCACAAGTGTAGTATCTGATAAAAATCAATAGAATCACATCAAAATAGGCCAATTGGGTATTACCCAATCAAAATAACTCAAAATTCACCAAAACCCACAAGTTGCCAAAACCCGACTTCCGGTACGCTTATCGAAAAATCACGAAAAATATATATTCGGGTTCCTTATCTCAATACGAGTCCGTGCATATAAAATTTATCGAAATCGGACTCCGTTTGCCCATTCAAATCAAAGATTTTCTAACATTTAGGCCTAGGGCTCAAACCCACCTTTAATCTTCCAATTTCAGTGAAATAATCATGGATTTCATGATAAACCAACGAATTAAGGTTAAGAAACTTACCCCCGATGATTTCCCGGTGATATCCCAGCGTTTCCCCTTCAATTCCCTCTCTTGGAGCTCAAAAATGGCGTTTTTGTGTATGGGGTCGCGGCTGAAATGTTTCTGGACTTAAAGTCACTGCCAGGCCAATTTACTCTACGCGATCGCAGCACTGGGCTTGCGATCGCGATGCACAAAATATGGGCGGCCTATTTTCCTCTACGCGATCGCGTGGTCCAGGACGCGATCGCAGTGCTCAACCTGACCATTCAACGCGATCGCATCACCTCGACCGCGATCGCACCGCTTTCGATTAACACCCTACGCGATCGCATCCCCCGCGTCGCGATCGCGAAGAACAACTACCGGTCCTCACTCCTCTACCCTACGCGATCGCAGACTCAACCTCGCGATCGCAGAGCTTCCCAAATTCACCCTACGCGATCGCAGACTCCCCCTCGCGATCGCAGGGCCCAATAATTTCCTCTTATGCGATCGCAAGAGCAGCTTCGCGATCGCGAAGCACAAAATTTCTCTGCAATATTGCAGCAGAACCAGCAGTGCAATTGGCACCAAAATGGTCCGTTTGGACCCCCGAATTCATCCCGAGACCCCCGGGATCCCAACGAAAACCACCAACCTATTCCAAAACATGATACGAACTTATTCTAATCATCAAAACACGTCTAACAACATCAAAATCCATAATTCACATCGAATTCAAGCCTAAATTTCTTAAAACTTTCCGAATTGCACATTCGATCTAAAACCCGACCAAACGACGTCCGAATGACCTGAAAATTTGCGGACATATCCAAAATCACATAACGAAGCTACAGAAATTGTCAGAATTCCATTCCGACCCCCGGATCAAAATCTCACCTATCGTTCGATTCGCCAAAATTTCAACCTTCGGCATTTCAAGCCTAATTGAGCTACGGACCTCCAAAATACATTCCGAACGCGCTCCTAACCCCGAAATCACCTAACGGAGCTAATGGAACCATCGGATTTCCGTTCCGAGATCGTATTAACACTGTTACGGCTATGGACCGTTTTCTAGTTTCAAAGCTCTTATTTAGGGACTAAGTGTCCCAAAATGCTCAAATTTTCGGAACCGACTCTCCCGGCCAACCCACAATAGCAGAAATGAACTTAGGGGAACAGTTAAATTAGGGATTGGGGCGTAATTTTCTAAAACGACCGGTCGGGTCGTTACATCTTCCCACACTCAAAGATTCGTTCGTCCTCGAACGAGCATAGAAAACATACCTGGAGTAGTGAAAAGATGAGGGTACTGGCTGCGCATATCCTGCTCGGTCTCCCAAGTCGCCTCCTCGACCGGCTGGCTCCGCCACCGAACCTTTACCGAAGCGATGTTCTTTGACCTTAGCTTTCTAACCTGCCTGTCTAGAATGGCTACTGGCTCCTCAACATAAGACAGATCCTTGTCTAGCTGAACAGATGTGAAATCCAACACACGCGACGGGTCACCATGGTATCTCCGGAGCATGGAGACATGAAATACGGGGTGAACTCCGGCTAGGCTGGGAGGTAAGGCCAACTCATAAGCAACCTCCCCAACATGCCTCAAAAATCTAAAAAAAAAAGGGGCAATAAATCTAAGACTCAGCTGAGCACATTAGCCTGATATATCTGAACATATTCCCTCTTGTTTAAGCAATTAAGTCTTAGAGCCTAATTCCAACATCCGAAATTCTATGTCGGGCTTGTTTTCATCAAGAGATCACTCAATATTCCTCAAACGCCGTCCTCAAACATGACTGCATAACCTTGCTGGATTCTTACCTTGCAACTCAAAATTCACAAGACCACAATAATATTTTATGATCAAATTAGCCAAAAATTCAACGAATCAGATGCTCCCATCACACCTCATGATCTACATAGGTCTCGTTCCAACCTTTACAATACCGACACGATGGAAGAGATGTGTTGATATCCATAACCAACTACTGAATCAACAATTCATTGGTCCATACTCCCGACAAGATCCATTACCCTGTCCTAAACCAGAGGATGATCATTTCCTCTATAGTATACTTCATATAATCAATTTGCACTGACCCCAAATCACATAATATCATCTCACCCAATACGAACTGCTCAGGCGATAAGCCACATCGGACATAATCAAAAGTCCCACAAGATGACACAATGTGCTACTAATCCACTAATACGTACGTGATACAAAGGAAGGCGAAAACTAGAGAGAATTATTCAGCTCTCACATAAACATGGGCCTCCTCAGAAAATAGGAAACATAACACATAAAAGCAATTATAGACACCGAAATAGACACCACATTGTTGCGGCGTGCAACCCGATCCCAACAATATGCCCATGGCGGCGTGCCACCCGATCCCAACAATATAACCATGGCGGCGTGCCACCCGATCCCAACAATATAACCATGGCGGCGTGCCACCCGATCCCAACAATGTAAAACTCACACAAGGAGTCATATGTCGAGCTGAATAGTTCGTCACATCAAAATACTGACTATCGATCATAAGCACACTAAGGCGCATGATATCAGACACAATGAAACATATAGCGCTATAGGCTACAACTCAAGCACAACCGAGGTGCGATATAAGATCTGAGTCTCAAGAGCCATCATGCTCCTATAACATCACCGCTGAGCGGAACCCCAACACATAAGGAACTTACCAAGCCGTCTCACACTCATACGGCACAATATATCTTACATGAATTAACCAACCGCGAAATAAGACCGCGACTATCCCTTCATAAAGGGCGCATTGCTGGAAGAAACATAACCGGCCTGACGCAAGGCTCACTTCCACATTTAAATCTATCCACCGACCTTAAGTCTATCATGGTCGTGCCAAGATAAGTCAATAGTATTTCACAGGTCTATAACCCAATAAGCATAGTGCCCTCCAGGCATAAGTTCTCAAATGGATGATATCACCAAACTCCTCATACTTGGTTTAAATTTCTAACCAATCAAGTGACTACAAGTCACACCTATACAATCTTCTTGCGGGTCAAGCTCCCACCATCTTCCGAATAATTAAACGGACCTGCACATTCAGCCCACCGGCTGCACTAACACTGAAAAGCGATCATGAGTCCCTAACCGGGATGCAAAGCCTTTCTCATAGAACACCGACCTCAAATGATACCGATGCTAATACCCATCTTACTCAAAACACCGACACTCTTTCCCTGCTCATCCGAGCTCTTTATATCACATTCATTGACCAAACTGTGACCTTACTTCAAATTTCATACTACTCACTGCACATCACGTGCCAATATACGATAGACACAATTTCCATCATAGCTCTAGAACCGACGATAGGCTAATACTTCATCACATAAGACCTTCCATTTAACTCACTACTACAGGAGAGCTATAACAACATACTGCGAATTCTCATAGCTATCGAATATGGCAATCTCTAAGTAGTGGTCCAAGCCACCATAACCCTTCCCGAGATCTGCCTACTCATAACAGGCCCTTAACAGAAGAATACTTCAGAATTACATCAATCACCGCGGCCGACAAGTCTCAAATGCACCGCCACAAATCACATGCATAATTCGATCACGTTGCATGAATCGATCATTGACACCAATACGCCAACTCAACTATGGCTGATCAATCTACTTCCTTCCAGGTTATCCTTGATTGCCTTAGAAATGTTAATATCTTCCTTCAATATCTAACTTATTCCAACCGCACTTACCCCGAGTGACCTTAAATCATGAGGCCATGCTATCTCAATAACGACGACCATTTCATGTCTCTCAAATACTACACCACAAGTCAAAACATCATAGATCGTTTTGTGCTTTTCTTCATAAGTTGCTTCAAAAGCTTGAGCCTCAACTGTACTTATAGACTCAGAATTATCAGGCACCACACTTTACCTCTTGAATTCACTAGGACCGCTATTGAGAACCATCCGGTTCTAACTTGCCCCAGTACGCAACCAACTCTACTGAATTTCTTTATAACATATGAATACCCTCTCGATAAAGCACCCAGCGGAATCACTTCCCGCGAAGTCTGCACCTATACGAGGCATAAATCATGAATTTTCCCTCAAGTTTGAACATGAGCCAGTAAGGCTAAACATAACATGCATTCAACAATACATATACTCAAATTGCCACACATGGTCCTTTCCCCGTGGCTGCAATAACACAATAATATGCCGGTATCCATAATTCACACAGGTAATTAACCATGCGATCCAATCTTAAGCGGTGGGACTCTCCCACTTAGCCCCAAGCCACTATTACACGACTCTCGAACACATTATAACCATTCTCTCAAGTCATTTACTATTATTCAACTGAAACTCACTTGATCCAACGAATATAACCATCTGTGCTATATTAGCACTCTAACACCATAGGGTATGAACTCATCCCAATACAACCAAGCATATTCCCGCTCTATGTATCGAACATTCTTTACCACGACAGCTTAAGACATACTGTGATTCTCACACCTACGAAGCACCATGTAGCCTTCGCCGAAGTCTTCCCTGCCGATAATGAAATGTAGAATTATTATGGACACAGGAACATCAAAAGTCCCAACGTCATACCATACGAGTCTCAACTCTTACTCTTCCACAAGTTCCAAAGAACTTTTTGAATAGCACCTAAATACAGTGCGAGCCAAATCGGATATGATACATGACCCATAATTTGGTCGTTGATAGTGAAATCCTTTCAGTTAGCACGAAGCCTTAAAGATACATCTTGCTAATCCACGATAATAGCCTTTATCATATGTACGTCTTCATCATAAGACAACCCAAGACATTGGTTTGGTACATGTCCTTCTTAAGACAGTTAAACTCATTTCCCCCCCAGTATCTCTGCTGGCTGAATTCTTCGCTAAATAGATATCTCATATGAACCATATAGTCTTTATTACCACTAACTATCTTTAGATCTACATCCACCTTGTGATTCTACCTTTACTGTGACGATTAGGCAGTTAAGTAAACCTTCTCAAGACCATACTTATCAACTGAATGTCAGAACCTAGTGCACCCCCACGTGCACAGTTGAAGATCTCTCAATTCTATTGCATTATCGATATGGATGACACGCGGTAACAATGGTTGAGTAAATTCTTGACTTCCTTGAGATCTCTCTGCAGCGTCACGAACCGTTGGCGCATACTTGATACCGAGTGCGCAATTTCAATACACGAGTAGATGCAAAAGAACATATGACATAGGCTTCAACTGAATAAATGAAGCACGATAAGGAATTCAAAGAATTGAAGAGTTTCCTAAATAGTTACATAGCCCCTCGTAGATAAATACAGACGTCTCCGTATCGATCAGCGAGAATCTAAGTAACCGGTCTGTGTCCCGTGACTCCTACGAACCTAGAGCTCTGATACCAACTTGTCACGACCCCAGTTCACCAATCGTGAACATGTCATGACGGCACCCAATCCCCACAACTAGGTAAGCCTAACACTTTGCGGAATGTACAAGTTTATGAACTTTAAACAAGAAATAGCGGAAAATGATATAAATAGGAATGTAATCCGTGCCGCTTGGCACATACACTCGTCAACACACCGCATAAAAATACCACCAAGACCCGGAATCCCACGGGTAACACAGACTAAAAGAAATACAACCGTGGCTCTATGTGTAAAGAGTATCTAAAACAACGAAATGAAGGAAAACATCTACTAGAACTATCGGATAGTAAGGAGGGCCTCCGGATCCGCGGACGTAGCGCATCATACCTCGAGGTCTCCAAATGTGCCGCCGATATCACCTAGTATGGGCCTCTCCTGATGTACCCGGATCCGCACAACAAAAGTGTGCGTAAGAGTAGCATGAGTACACCACGGCGGTACTCAGTAAGTGCCAAGCCTAACCTCGACGGAGTAGCGACGAGGAAGGTCAGGGCCCTACCGAGAGAACAATAATATAATGATGATAACAATAATAAGCAGCTTAAATAATTATGAATCTGAATGAGACAGTAAAGTGATTTCTACAACCGTCTACAATGTAAGCTAGCAAGCAAGTAAATAACTAAATAAAAACTCAATCAAGAAGTCCAGACCCGTGGAATCGAACCCACAAGTCCCATCGACAAGACTTCCGGGTCTCCGGAATCGAACCCGCAGCCTCATATCTCAATAAATAATCAATGACTCGCGATCTCCGGAATCGAACCCGTAGTCCCTACCAATAACTCATAGATCTCGGGAATCGAACCCGTAGTCCCTACCAATAACTCGTGATCTCGGAATCGAACCCGTAGTCCCTACCAATATCACGCCGGTCTCCGGGAATCGAACCCACAGCCTCGGGTCTCCGGAATTAAACCCGCAATCCACAAACAATATCACTCCGGTCTCTCGGGAATCGAACCCACAGCCTTGGGATCTCCGGGAATTGAACTCGCAGTCCACCAACACATCAAATAAAGAAAACACACAGAGAGAATATAATATGTTAAATTACAACTTCACCAAAATTTGTGCCAACAATTTATCAAGGAGTTCAAATAAGGCAATTAGACAACTAAACAGTTAAGTGCTACCTAATCATGCTCTTCTAACCACTACCGGGTAAAAATATCAAATTTAACAGCCAAAGACAGATATGTTGCTCATCGAACATTTTAAATAATGTATGTGTTCAACAACCAGCGCATGTACACGCCCGTCACCTCGCGTACAAGGCATTTAAACTATCACATAATATCCTAGGGGTGAAAATTCCCCCACACGAGGTTAGACAAGCCACTTACCTCAATTCCGTTACAAAACCGCTAAGAAATAACCCTCTTGCCACGAATGTCGGCCTTCACAAGTGTAGTATCTGATAAAAATCAATAGAATCACATCAAAATAGGCCAATTGGGTATTACCCAATCAAAATAACTCAAAATTCACCAAAACCCACAAGTTGCCAAAACCCGACTTCCGGTACGCTTATCGAAAAATCACGAAAAATATATATTCGGGTTCCTTATCTCAATACGAGTCTCGTGCATATAAAATTTATCGAAATCGGACTCCGTTTGCCCATTCAAATCAAAGATTTTCTAACATTTAGGCCTAGGGCTCAAACCCACCTTTAATCTTCCAATTTCAGTGAAATAATCATGGATTTCATGATAAACCAACGAATTAAGGTTAAGAAACTTACCCCCGATGATTTCCCGGTGATATCCCAGCGTTTCCCCTTCAATTCCCTCTCTTGGAGCTCAAAAATGGCGTTTTTGTGTATGGGGTCGCGGCTGAAATGTTTCTGGACTTAAAGTCACTGCCAGGCCAATTTACTCTACGCGATCGCAGCACTGGGCTTGCGATCGCGATGCACAAAATATGGGCGGCCTATTTTCTTCTACGCGATCGCGTGGTCCAGGACGCGATCGCAGTGCTCAACCTGACCATTCAACGCGATCGCATCACCTCGACCGCGATCGCACCGCTTTCGATTAACACCCTACGCGATCGCATCCCCCGCGTCGCGATCGCGAAGAACAACTACCGGTCCTCACTCCTCTACCCTACGCGATCGCAGACTCTACCTCGCGATCGCAGAGCTTCCCAAATTCACCCTACGCGATCGCGGACTCCCCCTCGCGATCGCAGGGCCCAATAATTTCCTCTTATGCGATCGCATGAGCAGCTTCGCGATCGCGAAGCACAAAATTTCTCTGCAATATTGCAGCAGTTATCAGCATTTCCAAAATGCATGAATTAGCCCGATTGGACCCCCGGATTCATCCCGAGACCCCCGGATCCCAACGAAAACCACCAACCTATTCCAAAACATGATACGAACTTATTCTAATCATCAAAACACGTCTAACATCAAAATCCATAATTCACATCGAATTCAAGCCTAAATTTCTTAAAACTTTCCGAATTGCACATTCGATCTAAAACCCGACCAAACAACGTCCGAATGACCTGAAAATTTGCGGACATATCCAAAATCACATAACGAAAGCTACAGAAATTGTCTGAATTCCATTCCGACCCCCGGATCAAAATCTCACCTATCGTTCGGATTCGCCAAAATTTCAACCTTCGGCATTTCAAGCCTAATTGAGCTACGGACCTCCAAAATACATTCCGAACGCGCTCCTAACCCCCAAATCACCTAACGGAGCTAATGGAACCATCGGATTTCCGTTCCGAGATTGTCTTAACACTGTTCCGGCTACGGACCGTTTTCTAGTTTCAAAGCTCTTATTTAGGGACTAAGTGTCCCAAAATGCTCAAATTTTTGGAACCGACTCTCCCGGCAACCCACAATAGCAGAAAAGAACTTAGGGGAACAGTTAAATTAGGGATTGGGGCGTAATTTTCTAAAACGACCGGTCGGGTCGTTACAATAACCCTTCAAGTTCACTTTTCTCCCTTGCACATGTATCCCTCTACCCCTTTAATCATTCCCCTTAGGTGTTCTGATTTACCAGCTCTTAAGAGCACTAAAGAAACATTGAATGATGGATTTCCTCAATGACATTCTCTGCACAACCCCTAAAGTTTTTTTAAAAATGGTGTCAGCTCTTCCATTCTTTATTAGAACCCCATGTTGTTTCTGATTTTCCACCCTTAAAGGTGCCAGACCAACTCAAACATTCCCTTTTTTCATTTGTTAATTCAATTGGTGTGAGCAGCCTGTATTTTAATCCAAGCATGCCTTCTCTTTGTGATATGGTACCCATGTGATTTTAATTCATCTAACAGTGTTTTAAAACAGTCATCAATCCTTGTTACATGATTCAACTATTTCATTTACTTAGCTCACAACTTCTCTAATCTAAAGGTTCCTCGGCTAGAAATGCTTTTGCAGAGGTAACACAAGGAACACAGTTTACTATCTCGTTTTATTCAAGTATCAAATCAATTAATTAACAGTGAAACAAATTCATACCAAATCCGAAAATGGAGAATTCATCTGATATGGCAGATTTCTAGGCTCGGCTAAAACAAGGATTTCGTAACAACTAATTGTTCGACGACGTTAATCAACCGAACATGTACACTAATAATAAACAACAATCAAACAAACAAAAGAAATAACAAATTCGACCAAATAAAAGGTCTTGAGAAGAAAGAGAGAATATTAAAATTAAACACAAAAACAGAAACAAATGAACAACTACAACTAAACGATGAGTAAAACAGTAAAAAGAAATCAAATACCTTAAGAAAGGAATCAGAATTCGAACGGATATGGGCCAATTCGGACTCGAGTTGGCATTTCTGGAATCGAAAGGACTCTGATTGGAACGTTTTCAAATGAAAACGTCCCAATTAAAGTCTATTAGACTTCCATTGACGAAACTCCCTAATTTTGAATGCTAGGGTTCTTGGGGCTCGGATTTGGGGTTTGAGTATTTCCGGTCAGATTCGAGTGAAACCAATGCTTGTTTGGCTATGAGGGAGGTCAAGGGATGACACGGGGTGAGTTTGGAGCGGTTTGGCATACTTTGAGTCTTGGCTCGAATCTTCAATCGAAGATTAGAGAAGATAAAGGTTGATTTGAGGTAAGGGGTTTGCGGATTTGGGTTAAAGGTGTGATGGGGGTCATTTGGTGTAAAAATGGAGGTGTTTGGACGAACGTCGCCGGCGGAAGCGATTTCCGGCCGGCGGAGCGTGGTGGTAGACGACGGAACCGGGCTGTTTGTCTCTGAAGGAGATGAGGCGTGTATGAACGGGTGGTAAGGGTTTGGGGTGAAATTATTTTTATTTTGGTATATTAAAATTCCAAGATTGAATCTTGGCCGTTGGATCATGAGAATCCAACGGTCCAGATCAACGGGGGTCGTTTGGGATTGGGGCGGATTAGCTGGACCGGGTAATGGACGGGTTTTACAGGTTTGGGCGTGGGTTTTGGACAAAAAGGTTTTGGGCTTGATTTTTTGATTTAGTTTTTTGGACCAGTCCGCTTTTCCTCTTCATTCCTAATTCTTTTCTCCAATTTCTTCCTTTTTTTTTTATTTATACTCCTAAATTAATTTCTAAACAAAAATAAAATCCCAATTTAACTCTCAAATAATAATTATCACATATAATAACAAATTAATAGAAATCACATAATTGAGACTTCACAAATAACAACAAAAATGCAAAAGAAAATACTATCTTTTGATATATTATTTTTTTTCATTTTCGTAGAATAAGTAATTTATTAATTAACTCAAAATTAAAAAAAAAATCTACATGCTTTTAAAATATATTTTTTTTATTAATTTAATCAAATAAGCGTGCACACACAAACGCAAACAATTGGAGAAATATAACAGAAAATCTGTAAATATTGCAAACAAATACAAAACTCTTTTATTTTGAATTTTTCTGGGAGTAATTCTCACGTAAGGCAAAAATCACGTGCTCACAGTCATCATTGCCATCACGATTTCCATCACCGTCAACATCTAGAAGAAGCTCTCCATCACCGTCATCCGCACCACCAATGGCTTCGGGCGTCGCCATATCATATCTATAGTTGATGCGAGCCTCTCACGCTTTCGCTCATGCCTCTCCATAAGCAGCCTCAGTCATAGTACCCGCCTCCCACACACTCTTATATATATCCCGCTAGGCTTCGGCATAAATCTAAAGCTCATGTGTATGGGAAGGGACGACAGAGGAGAAACACTTAGTCTGGTCCAAAGTCGCTCATTTTCTACCTCCAATGTTGCAACCCAATCTCCCAAAACCGATGCCTCTTGATCAATCTCACAGATGTGCTCCTCAAGCCTAGCCTCCATGAGAGTGACTGTTGCCCTCACTGACTCTTGTTTAGATTGAAGAATGTGAATGGTGTTCTCCAAGGTTGTCTCCCTTGCTGAAGCCTCGGACCAAGCACTCTCGATGCTCTCCAACCCAACAACCTTGTTCTCTAGCGCGACCAGTTTCCCCATCTATTCCACGCTCATTGCCTCGACCTTGATCAAGTTCTGATCCATCTCCGATTGCATCAATCTCAATTTCTCTTGCAGATGCTCGCATTCTGCGGTGACTCTTTTCCCAGCTTGAGTTCCTCAGCCTTAATATGAAGTTGCTCCTCGAGCACACTTGCTATAGATAGCTTGCATCAACTCCTGGTCCCTTTTCTCTAACTTATCACCAAGAGCCTGGTTATCAGGGTTCATCCTCACTCGCTCATGCATCTTGAGTCACTTGTTGTGGTAACGATGATATTTCTCCAGCATCTTCAAGAAAATCCTAGCCCAACTGTTGGCCCTGCGGATGCTCTCCACTTCTACCATATACATCTAAAAAATACAAAGAGGGGGGGGGTGTCAGAGCAGTATTCCCAAGAATGATAAAGAAAAACAAAAGTAAAATGCAACGTACCCTTAAACCTATAGTGGTAACGTCATCTATTAGGTAAGCATCAAGAATGGACCGAAAAGCCTTATTTTCGGCTTTAGAACACAACAGGATGAACTGTGGTACCAAGTCCTCCCCTTATGCGAAAAGAATGACACCAGAAGGGATCTGTAGAATACGGGTCAAGCGCCCACGTGAACCACTAAGTGGGTGATACCCTCCTCAATAATCATGACATCATCAGGGTCCAGGTCTGACTCATACTCATAGTCGTCGACCACCATGTCATTTCTCATTTCTACAGTTGAGGAGGCACGACCTACTGCAGAAGACGAGGGTACGTCTGAAACTATAACGGAGGCCCTAGAAGTCTGATTTTATGCCACAACAAGTTATTGCTCACCGATAATGGTAGGAATATCTAATTGAGTCAAGGAAATAGTAGGAACTTCTGATTGTTGATCACACATATCGGCAACTCTGGCGGCCGGTTTTGTCCTTACGGGGGGAACTACAAAGATACCCTCTCCAAAGCCCGTCATTGGAGAGTCGTCCAGATAAATTACTATTGGGGGTGCAGTCTCAAACTCCACTCTCTGTCTCTTCAGCGACCCCTTCTCATCCCTAGTAGACAGAGATACTCTTGTCGGGCGAGCAATACTGATCTAGACCTCCTCCTGAGAAGTGGCCCTCGCGAGAGTCACCAAGGCCACAGATTCAACTAAAGCAGCCTTTGATGAAGGTTGGGTGCTAGGTTCTTCGATCGGATGAGCAGATGAGTTCGGTTGATGAAAGGCTAACAGAGGAGACCCCGTCGTCCTTGCTCTCCCTGACATCGACTTACGACTCAGAAGAAGATAAGCAATAAGATAGAGAGCAGCAAACAAAAACATCAACTCACCCGTAGGGGGCCTGCATCCAAACCTTTCATGAAAAACCGATCATGTGCTAAACCCCACTGTATAAGGAAGGATGTCACTCACTCATTCATGAATACTTTCGAAAGGTGGATGAGGCAATCTCTCAACAGAAAAAGATATGATAAAGTTTAAAAACAAAACAAAAAATGGTCGGACATCTTACCGACTAAAAATAATAAAACTTACGTGCAAAGTTTTACTTCTCAGGGAATCCCATTAGGCCCGCCACAATGTGCTCAATCCGCACATAAAAATAATTCTCATAGAAACGATGGTTGGCTTGGTCGTCCATCTTCACCACAAGATTCCTCGACCCCCGAGAATGTACGTGAATCATTGAGCCACGAATAAGTTGAGGAGGAAAGATGCTGAGCATATAGTCCAATATGATCTCACGAACAACTAGCTCCACGCATTTAAGCAGCATGAGGAATAACTTGTACAAATACGATGAAAGTTGGGCGGGGCATACCTCGTAAAAAACAACAAAAATCCACCACTAGCAAAGGAAGAGGAAGTGTGTACCTTATAAGAAAAGAGTAGGCATAGAGCACGTAGTACCCAGGGCAGTCGAAATGAACAATATTTTTCCCCACTACCGGCCGCACATCTATGTAATTGGGGATCCCCCGCCTTTCTTTTAACTCTGCAATGTCCCTTTCTCTCAAAATAGAGGAGACAGTTTCCGATTCGTCTCCGACACGAATATTGAAGTCAATAGACTCCCTCCCAGGGTGTGGAAGGATCTCAGCTACTGTTTCTTATAGCGCATTTATTCCTCTCGTGGCCTGGGCAGCATTTTTTGGAATCAGATTAGTGACAAGGAGATCATCACGAGAAGAACCAACAGCAATTTTATC
Source organism: Nicotiana noctiflora (assembly GCA_032618575.1). Lineage (NCBI taxonomy): Eukaryota > Viridiplantae > Streptophyta > Magnoliopsida > Solanales > Solanaceae > Nicotiana > Nicotiana noctiflora. Next base: position 22,191 of record JASVEL010002496.1, on the reverse strand, counting down.
AAGAAAATCTTTTGAAGAAATTACGAAAGGAAAGGATGAAGTTTTGCATTAAATAAGGGGACTAACAGAAATTTTATGTAGCAGAAAGCAAGTATATCTTCTAGATTCTCCCAAGCAAAAGATAAAGAAGCATGTTAATCGAATGATAAACCTTCTCTATTTATAAGAGACATAATTCCCACAAGCACGAAACCTAAGAGTCACCAATCAAATCTGATAAGGCACGAAATGTTTCATTCCCTCGGGAACATGTGTAACAATGGAGATGACCACAAAACGACACTGTAATACCAAATGACATTTCAGTTTCAAAACCGTCACAATGATCCAAGGGAATCGATAGAATGCATCCATCCCATTGTGAATCCAAGATATGTAACTAAGGAATGAAGAATTGTAAGCCAGATTTCTCTCCAATTTATAGCATCATGATCCGTCTGTCGAGCCCACATAGGATAATCCTGGCAGACAGATGGACTAACTATATTGGTCAAAATCTGATACCACGACTATATATACCAAGGGAAAGCTTTCAACTAGAGGGCTGCACCTTTTCTCTCTCCTTAATAGCCGAGCAACTATCCCCTAATATTCTTGATAGAAATTTAAGAATTTCAAGGAAGGCATGTAAAGGGGTTTCATCATCAATTGATGGAGAGCATGACATTAAATCTCAATAAGATCCTCTATCCTCTCTTCATTGTGTATGTGATCCACACTGTTAGCTCTTTGATTTGGGATTTATTATGCCTGACTATGATTTACCTCTCCATCTTTGATTAATTTGCTCTAAAAGATTTTCATAACTTTTAAGTCAAACAATAACGATTATGAGCACATGATTTTTGCACTAGGCAAATAAGATTCCAAAATTAAAATAAAATAGTAATATTTTTTGAGTGTAATTGCATGTCTTGTTTGAAATTAAATGCATTTTATGTGTTTAAATAATTGAAATTAGAAAATAAAAAAATATAGGTTAGATACATGTATTTTAAATTAAGTAGTTAAAAGAAAATCAACAAAAAAGATCATTAATAGCGGAAATTATGGAAAAAATAGTAGAAATTGCCAAAAAATATCAGAAAACTAGTGCAAGTAGAAAATTGAATAATTTAAATAATACAAAAAAAGAAAATAAAATACAAAAAAAATACATAAAAATAATTAAAACATTATAAATATACAAAAATACATGTGGGTATAATTGCTTTGGGCCAAAAGGGATTAAGTTGAACGGCTCAAATACATTAGCCCAAAGGTCAGGTCCGGTTCATTAAGAAGCTAGTAATCTCAGCCGTTCATCATGACAAATCCAATGGCTGAGATAATTAGCAAAGTTAATTAATGCGAGATCAGATCTCATCCGTCCGTTCGAGTTGATCTGATGGTCAATAGCCTGGGCTTTATTTATCACAAAACGACGCCGCTTTAGTAACGCGATTGGTGACTGTTGATCTTCATCAGCAACGGTCCAGATCACCTTATCTCCCCCGCCTATAAAAGGCTTCGGTCGTGTTGAAGACCGGCCATTTTTAGAAACCCCTAACCCTAGTCGCCCAAATCCCCTTTCTTCTCTATCTTCGTCTTCTTCCTCACCTCTTCTGCAACCCGCATCGGCCATGGAGGCCACCACCTTCCATGGTGGTCTCCGGCCAACCCTTTACCTCCCCTTCTCTCTTCTTCATCCTCTTCAACTCAACAACCCTCAGACCACCCCAAAACCCTAAGAACCCCCTTTGTTCTTGACTTGCCGGTCACCGGAACCTACCTCCGGTGACCACCAAACTACGAGATCCTTCTCCAAACCAACGGCAAAAGAACCGCCATGACCTGATCTAACCCCCCATAGCATTAATTTCCTTCGAACATCCCTAGATCCCGTCGAATATCCAAGAAGAAGTCGCTGGAACCCTAACTCCGGCGACTCGAAACCAAATCTTCTCCAAGATCTAGCCTTTAACCTCTCCAAACACCCCTCTCCAAACCAAAAACCTCAAAGACTTCACCTTGAAGTCTAAAAAGAAAAACCAGAAAGAAATAAAGAAAAAAAAAAGAAACAAATAAAAGATTTGAAAGACAAAGAAAAAGAAAAGAAGGAAAGGGGTGAAAAGGGAAGCTCAGGGGACCGGCCCTGCAAAGCTAAGTCCCCGTACCCTCTTTGTATTTTTACTGCTTTCCTTGTCTGTGTATTTACATATTTTCCTTCTATTTTCATTACTTGAATCTTGTTTGTTTCCCTGTTTTGATTGTTTTTGTTCTTCTTAAAAGATCTATCTTTCATCATGTGCTTCATCTGTTACTACTAGGGTTTTCTCTAACTTGTTCATTGTTCATATCTTTCTTCTGTCTTGTTTGTTTTAAATCATGTTCTGTTTATTCTGAGTTAAAAAGATCTATCTTTCATCCTGTGCTTCATCGGTTACTACTAGGGTTTTCTCTAACTTGTTCATTGTTCATATCTTTCTTGTGTCTTGTTTGATTTAAATCATGTTCTGTTTCTTCTGAGTTAAAAAGATCTATCTTTCACCCTTTCTTCTTCATCTTCTTGGTTTTGTGATTATCGATCTGTTAGTTTTCAAACAGCATGATTTTTCCTCTATTTATGATTCTTTACATGTTTAATTGTCTAGCCATCGTTATTCATCTCTTTTACTAGGATTATCTCGTTTGCTTGGATTTTTGTTCTGATTCTTTGTTTTGAACACTTGACTTTGATATCTTGCTTCTTCTTTGTCCTCTGTTAGTATTAGGCCTCTCCATCTTGTTGGTTTTAGATATATTCTTTGCATGTTTAACTTTAGTTCTAATAAGTTTTTAGACTCTCATTCTGTATTAGTTCATCTTTGTTAACTCTCAATAGTTGAATGATTTTTCTCTTCTAGTTCTTTTCATGCTTAGTTTAATTCTAGGATTAGCAGTTTGATTCTCATGCCTACTTAAGGGTTTTTACTCTAATAATACCCTCTATGGTCTTTCACATGCATTTTAATGACCATGTTCTCTCTCCTGTCCTTTGGCATGATAGATTCAGAATTCTTCCTTCATTATTTTCTCCATGTCCTTCTGTTCTGCACCTTCATCTTGGTTGCCATATTCTATATTGAAATTGGGTTGATCTAGTGGGTCTAATTGACATTATTTCTTGTAGATCCTTTTATTCTTATGTCTGATTAGGCCATGTTTAATTTTTTTTGTTGACTGTTTGTGAGAGTTTAGCTTCTATGTATGTCTTACTTGTGAACTTTGAAGGTTTTGGGGGTTTTTCAATGTATCATCTGACATAACTAGTTGTAATTAAGTCTAATTGATATTAATTGACACTTTGCCACATGGAATTGGGTTATTTGAATTGATTGATTGAGATACAACACTATCAAATTTTCCCTTTCTGAGTTTTAATTAATTGATACACAATGTTTGGTCTCATGTGGCCATGTGTGCAATTACATGTTGAAAATGACTGAGTTTGCAATAGTTCTTGTTAGTGTGAGCATGTGATTAATACTCATTAACTTTAGGGGAATTGGTTATAGATGTTAGTACTAAGTTCCATGAAATGGCTAGTTTTAAAATAGGTTTAAAACTGAAAATCAAACAACCATAGGTTATAAGATAATAAGTGACCAAAGAGTGGTCAATTTTGCAAATTGACCAACTCTACAAGGTCCAGCACACTGGCCCACCTTAAAAAAGCTAGTTGTGCAACAAGTGGTGCAAGTCTACAAGTACAGACTTACCAAGGCTCATTTGAGCCCTGAATCACAGGTGGCTAGGTCTGCAAAGACCTTAGCCTAGCCTATGTTCAGTTAAATAGGCTAATTATGTAAATAATTGGTTAAGTCTGCAAGTTCAGACTTACCAAGGCTCATTTGTGCCCTGAATCACAGGTGGCTAGGCCTGCAAAGGCCTTAGCCCAGCCTGTGTTCAACAAATGGGTTTCAATTACCCAAGCCAAGTCTCAACTTGAGACTAGCTAAATCCTGAATAGTTTAAATACAACAATAAAGCAGGTTAGTCATGCAATTAGTTTAAAAATGAAATAAAAAGTCTTAATTAACTGAAAATGAAACAAAAGAGACTAAAATTGAAATAGTTCCTTAAAGTAGAATTGGCCAGTCCTTAAATACCAATGCAAGGACTGGCCATTAGTTAAATAAGCCCAAAAATGCTGAAAACCTGATCTACGTAGGTCGGGTAAATCAACAATGGCACTAAGGGTATAAAAGGAAGCCAAATTGGTTAAATAGTGAATTATATAGAACACATAGGGATATGGGAGTCATTTGTACCCCTAATTTCTGCAATTTTGCAGAGATTAAAGGGTATAATGGTCTCCCTAAAAAGGGAAATCAGTAAAAATCTTTAACCCTTAGGGATACTTTGGTAAAAAACTTAAAAGGGAATCAAATAGAACCTTCCAGCACATGCTAGAAGGGATCTTTCAACTGAAAATGGGGTCTAAGTGTAAGTTTAGCAATTTTAAAAGGGGGAGAAGTGATATTTAATCCCATTCTTTCTCCCCAAGAAATATGCCCTTCCTACACCTATATAAACCCCCAAAAAGAGTGAAATAGGGGCTGGCTTTTGATAAGAAAAAGTTCAGAGAAAAAATATATTAATAGCTAGTAGTTTTTCCTGCATTGGAGGTAGCAGTCACTGGTTAAGCTTATTTGTGTGTGGATTTTCTGCTCGAGTTTCGCTTGGGATTCCTATTTGCTGTTGCTGTGGTTTTCTATTCGTTGATATTCAATCTCCCACTGTTGCATTTGCTGTTTGAGTCTGTTGCTGAATACTTACCTAATTCCCCTAGAACTCATTGGTCTTCTACTTGTTGATCCAGGTACACTTCTATTCAAAATGAAGTTGTAATGGAATTGCTGAAATAAAAGTAAAGTTCCAGCTTGATTCATACGTTGTATTGTATTTTGTAGTTTAATATCTTCGTAGCTGTTTAGTATCAGCTTAGATTTGTAGTTTTAATTGTATTATAGAATGTAGTAGTAGAAGAACAAAAACAAAAATAGTGTAATAGCTTAATAGTTGGTAGTGTAGTGTAGATAGTACATCACCTAGTTTAAATAGGTAAAACCTTAAAATATAAGTTAGCTAATCATAATTTCAAATCGTTAATCGTTCACTCACAGTAGTATCGTAAGTCTTAATCACAGAGTCAATCGTATATTGTAGGTCTGCATTTTAAATATAGATAAGCTTCAAAAATAGAGAAATGCTAGATCAAACAGTGATTCATTCATAATTGGGTTATAATATTGTAATGAGCTAAGTCGTAGTAAAATCAGTAGTTTAATTATGCTTAAGTCTTTGAGCCACTTGAATGTAAGTACTCGAATTGTACAATTGAGTGATTAGACTGTGTAATCATTGTTCATGTAGTTAGTTAGTTTTAAAGGACCAAAAGTTCAGATTTGAGTAAGTGTAAAGGGGGAAACAACTAGATAACATAACAACTCAATTAGAACCAGATTTGTGATGTCAAGAGGCTTAACTCATAATGAAACTAGTGCTATAATTGCACGTCTGTTAATAACTCGACTTAGCTTTAGATAATCTAGATACCATAAGTAATCAGTTAAATCGTTCAATTTGATCAAGTCTCATATATAATCAAACCATTTTCTTAAATCTTTCAACTAGTAAGTAATTCAATGTTAGTGTAAACTCTTTGTTAGGAATCGAAAGTAGAAACAATCTTTTAAATTCTCATGTACAGTAGATAGTTGATTCAGAGTTAATGCTCACAATTTGTGTACTGATTTTCCTTTATTAATAAATAAAAGTGCAATTTGATTCCCTTATTAATTCGAGATGTGTATGTTTATCCTCAGTTATTTACTCATATCATTATTGTTCCTCATTTGGTTTGGGCCCAACATGTAACCTGGGCTTGAACTGTGATACGAAAACAACTGGGCTGTCAAGCAGAAGCCTGAAGATAGCTCGGGTCTTTAAGACCTGGGCAGGAACAGCGCTTGTTTAAGTATGAATGCAGAGGCCCAGGCCCAATAAAGGCAGTAACAATGGCATGGGCCCAAATCTGAAATAAGAAGTTGAAATATGACTAAGGAAAAACCAATGTAGATAACCTAGCACCTACACATTAAGATTACACCTTTTAAAATTAAATTAGGGATGAGCCTCACATGACACCCAATAGTGGGGCCCCCTTTGTAATGAAATAATTTATAAATAGATCCGGGAAGGCTACTAGTAAACTTTATAGCCTCTCCCAAAAAGAATTAAAAGCCGATAGACTCTATTAGGCACGATTTAATATACTTTCCTTATGAACGAGTGTGCACTTGATGCAACTCAAATCCTAAATCCCGTCAAAGCCAAAATGTACCAAAAGTCATAGGCGTACTGGTTGCGGTATGACTCGAGGTGCATTTTCGCGATATCGCAATTCGGTAAAACATTAAAGTAAAAGCACATACATTTTGTTAAAATCTATAATAAGTCAAACAAGATTCGAGAATGATGATTGAGCGACCGTGCTAAAACCACGAAATTCGGGAATGCCTAACACCTTCTCCCGGGTTAACAGAGTTCCTTATCCAGGTCTTTATTTCGCAGACTGTAATAACAAAGTCAGTTTCCTCGGATTCAGGATTAATTGGTGACTTGGGACACCCTTATTTTCTCAAGTGGCGACTCTGATAATTTAATAAAAAATCCCGAACCGATTGTCCTTTATGTGGAAAAACTCATTCCTCTTTGTTATTATATCTGTCTCGGGTATTTGAACATTGAGGTATACCCTACGTATCTTTCCAAATGGATCGGTACAAAAGCCTCATTTCAGGCGTACATAGGTGGGGTAGTAAAAATGGAGGTGTGACAACGATGTTTCATATCTCGAGGACATGATCCTCGATAGAAAGCTATTAAGGTTGTAGGTTAGGGGTAATTGAGCATATTTCTAACTCGTACCTGTGTGAGGCTAGGCTGATAGGCTTTAGTCTTAGACTGCTAGTGGACAATGTTGTGTTCACACTACTCTTCCATTTTTTTAGTGTCGGGTCTTGCTTACTAATTATTATTTTTAATTACCATCTATCTGTTGGTTCTTATGATATTTTTATTTCTATGTTTTTTGTTGATGGTAGTGATATATTTCCTCTTCTTGAGCCGAGGGTCTATCGAAAACAACAACTCTATACCCTCGATGTAGGGATAATGTCTATGTACATACCTGATAAGTTAGGATTTTACCATATTTATACCCCTACTTGCTATTTCTTTGGTTACTAATTGCTACAAAATAGCCCAAAATGCTTACAAGTTGTGCTTGATTGCAGGTTTGAGTGACAAAGTGACAAATGTCAAAGATCTGCTCAAAACAAAGTGAAACCTGCTCAAGTGACAAAGACTAAGTGAAATGAGAAAAATAGGGCCTAGTGCGGACTGCACAAGAGTGAATGCAGCCGTGCTAGGAGATTCATAGACTTGCATTATGAAGCTAGATGCAACGCGACCGTGCTTCCTTTTTGCGCGGTCTGCGTTACTGAGATTCAGAGACCTATGGACTTAGCCAATTCAAGCAGTGCGCTCTGCACTACTTTATGTGCGGCCGCGCCAACTTTTATTGCAGCCACGATGCACATTCTCGCGGTCCGCAGTCCTTAACTTCAGAGAGCTAGAATTATGATTCCAAGAGCTAGCGCGACCACAGTCCTTTTTGCGCGGTCCGCGTTGATCCTGCAGATGTATTTTTGTCCAGCTTTTTCAGCCTAGTGTAAATATAATATTTTACCATTTTTAGGTTAAGTTTTATGCTCTGAATGCAGCTGAGCTCGTGAGACCGAATATTGTAGCCATTTTGGCACTTTTGCTGTGTAATATTGAAGATTCTACTTAGTAATTAATTAATATGTTTAGTTTATCATCTATTTCTTTTGTTTTTTCTTTAATTATGTCTAGCTAAACCCATTAGCTAGGGTTGTGGCTCAACTCTAGTATGGGTAATAGATGAGTGTTTCATTCTAATGATAGATTGATATTAGGTATTTGTTATTTGGGTTGATTTTATGTTTTAATTAAGGATTGGTGGTTGCAAATACTAATTCTAGCTTTATGGGTTTAACTCATGATGAAAAACAGAGACCATGACCCCAAAATTGACCCAACAAGGAACTGGGATGGACCCATGAGAAATGATAGTCTAAATTAACGGGTTAAATCTTGAGAGAGTAATCACCCTACCTGAACCCTAGTTTCTTGGTCTAATTGACCTACCCAATTAGTCTTGATAGAGTCAATTGGGCAAAATCACTCTCTCTACTGAGAGGTGTGAGAGTGGGTACATTTGTGCAATGGTTATAGCATAAGCCCCGAATATGTCAGTCTATCCTTAGTAGCATCTACTCGTTAATTAGCCACCTAGGTAATGCCATAACCCTAGTGCCTTTCTTCCATTAATTACAACTTAGCAACATTCCCTTAGCATAATTTAGTTTAAATGCTTAGTTCATAATAGTAGTTATAAATATAAAAACCAAAAGTGTTTTTTTTTATAAAACTCCACTAGGCATCGTACCTAGGGCTGATTTTCATAAATAAAAGATATAATACAACAAAAGTGGAGGGGGACCTGAACCTTACCTCCACAAGTAAGATAAAGATGCACTAGGTCAACCACATATGGTTATCAAGTTGCACCCAAACACTATGGTACGTTGGACATATAAAGATGAACCGTTTGACTATCCAATAATGATAGTCAATTGGTAATACAAAAAATAGTTTTGGGAAGCCTAGGTCAACTTTACGAAAAGGCACTAGAAAACCTATGCATGCTAAGCAAAAGGAGTGTAAGGTTTTCTTCCATGTACAACAAATCCTACAAACATTATACATGTATAAAAGACCTTAGGGGAATGGTACAAAATCCAAATCAAAGGGGTGGACTATCTTCCACATAGCTTTAGAATTGAGTTCCATGAAAGCTAAGTGGAAGACAGTTGATAAAAACTCTCCAGATGGAGTTGTAGTGTGCTGCTTCTATCTGGTGTAGTTGATAGAAAAGAGTGAGCCAAAGAAGGAGAGTCTTCCACATACAAAAGTCCAACCTGAAACTGTTGTTGCTTGAACATATGATGCCTCCTGTTGGATGCTCAAATATTCCTGTTGGATTGTCTGGGTGACGGCCTGTAGTTATGGATGTTGGGCCTGCATATCTGTGAGTATGTAGATGAGGGAGGGGACTTGTATCAACTTATACTTTTTCAACGGAATGAGCATTAGAAATGCTAATACCACTAACTAAAATTGTACTAGTTGACCAAGTGAAATCATTATACCTGCAAAAGACAAAAAACATGTTAGTGAAAGGGAGCTCAATCTCCAGGTTCTTTTGGAATCTGGAGATAAGTCTGGGGAGAGGGGAGCATTTGGGATCCCTGATCTATACATACAAACTGAGTGTATGTTCTTGTGTTGACTGCACTAAGTTGTATAATTACTCATATTAGTGAAAAACTGGGGTGAGGAAGAAGTGTTGTAGGTAAGTGAGAAATTTCAGTTCTTATGGGAGCACATTGGGAGTGGGATTTAAGGAGGGGTGAGTTGGTATTGGTAACAGGAGCAGGCAGAGAAATTCCTGCAGGTTCTATACTTTCTACAAATTCTGCAGTTTCTATATTTGAGTGGATATGGGGTGAAGCCTGGGTGTGAATTGGTTTGGTTTTTTAGATTTGGGGAAGAGGGATATATTGCAATAAGATATAGCAACTGAATGAGGAGTTGCTTTAATTTTTGCAGTTTTAGTAATTAAAACTGCAGTTTTCTATTTTTTCTGTTGCATCTGTGTGTTGATGTTTCTGAAGGGGTGGTGCTTGGGTGTCATTTGGTATGGTTCCAAGAGATTGAACCTTAAGGTTGTCATTCCCTAAGACTATGCCATATAAGGAATTTGAGGATGAGATAACAAACATGTAAAAAGAGAACAATATTAGTCAAAAGTTGAGCATTTCTGCTTTGTATTCTGAAACTCTTATTTTTGTGATATTTTTTGAGTGTGCAGTGTTAGGATGGCAGAGAAACTAGGTGAATGCACATCTGGAAGGTTGTTCCCTTTGGTCAGGGTAGGGTGACTACAAAGTTATATCTAGTGGTCTGGAGTGGTGGGTTGAGAAGAACTGGGGTGTTACTTTGTGGGAATGGGAGGGCGTATGTGATATGTTGTGCCTCAGCATGTATAGTGGGGATCACTATACCATGCTGGGATGTGTGACGTGGAAGGTAGATTCCCAGGTAGTTCAAGTTTTCTTTTCCTTCCTATCCTACTTGAGTCCAATGTTGTGAGTTCAGGAGAATAGCATAAATGCTAATACCCCACCCTAACTAAACAACATTGAGATTGGTAGTTCATTGAGGAGGCAGTCCTGCAAAAAAGAAAATATTGTTAGGGAACAATTGGTCGAGCAGTTCCACAGCTGTGTGAAATTGTTGGTGTGCTGCATGAAGTGCTGAACTGTTGAACCTGAGGCTATTGAGGCTGCTGAGGTACCTTTTATGGGATGATGATCTATCATGGGCATAAGGGCTACATGTGAGGAGGTGTGGTGGGAAGATGACTTTGTTTGTATTTTTGTGTTTGAAAGCAGGGGTGCCTCTTTGACACATAATTACCTGACCCTTTATATGAGCTGGGAGTTCCATTTGATTATTGAAGTAAGTTAAAGAGGTGAGGCCATGGCTGTGTTTAGAGAGGGAATCAACAGGATAATTGGCTTCTCTAAAAACATGTGAGTATTTGATGTCCTCACAATGTTGGTTCATGGCTTTGATTTTATGGAGTTTGGATGGTTAGGGACCGGGGGGTTCAGAGTTGGTGGTAAGCCAAAGAATGAGGAGTCTGGAATCAGTTTCCAGGTGGATTTTGGAGAATCCATGATCAATGCACCATTTGATGCCAATGTATGCAACTTCACAAACAATACAACTCCACTACTAGCTCCCTATGGAAATTCGATCCTGAATCACTATTCGGGTAAAAGATTTTGTGGCATGCTCTTACTACATTCGTGTAGTGTTGAGTTGGCAGCGATCACTTTTTGGCGCCATTGCTGGGGAGGTTACGGTGTTGACTATCTGTTTAGCTAGTTTTGTGTTTAGCTTCTCTTTCCTTATTTTTACTAATTTTGTTGGTATCAATCACTTAGGTACACATGGATTTAAATGCAAATGACCCTCTTGGCAACGTAGTCGCGGGGAGGAGGTTGAGGATCTTGAACATGAAGATATATTACCTTAAGCTCAAAGGAGATGTCGAAATGCCAATGCAAATGCTAATCCGAATGAAAATATTCCAGACCCTCTTCCGCCACCGTCAAGAGTGGTCCCAAGAGTTCTTCCTAATCAAGGGTACGCCAATGCTATTGTTCCTCCCCGAATCCTGGCGGGGAACTGTCAAATCACAAATGTTATGTTGACCTTGCTCGAGCAAAGAGGGTATTTCACGGGCACCTCCAATCAAAATGCCTACAAGCACTTGAAGGGGTTCGTTGATAGATGTTGGGGTAGCAAGCAAATAGACGTATCTGAGGATGCATTGAGATTGAGGCTTTTCCCGTTCTCTCTTCTAGGTAAAGTGTTGGATTGGTTAGAAAGGCTCCCCAATCATTCTATCACCATATGGGATGAATTGGCGGACACATATATTGCCAAGTTCTTTTCTCCAAGTCATAGGGCGGCTCTTTCGGATGAAATTCTAGATTTTAAGCAAGAACCAATTGAACCTTTGCACGAGATATGGGAGAGATATAGAACAATGGTGAAGGAGTGCCCTAATAACAACATGACCGAGGAAATGATACAACAAACTTTTTATCGGGGCTTCAACACCACGAATTAGTACATTGTGAACTAATTAGCCGGTGGGAACTTCATGAAACTTTCTTATCAAGAGGTATGTGATGTACTTGATGAAATGGCCGACACCTCTTCGGCATGGAAAAGTGGAGCAAATGTGCCCCAAGGTGACCCTACGGTCAACCATTTGCACAAGGTTTTGCATGATCATAGCCAATCTATTGCCGAGCTTACAACAACTATGAATCAATTGGCGAAGGATAAATTGCAACAAGTCCAAAACCCATGCCAAGTCAATGCAATGGAAGGTGTTTTTATGTTGAAAAGGAGACAAAGAGGGGAACAACAACCTTAAGGAAATTGTGAGCAATTTGACAACAACAATGATGGTGGTAGTTATTCGAATGAATGCTATGATGAGCAACGCGAAGAATGTCAATATGTTAATAACTACCAAATGAATAGAGGAAATCAAGGAATCAACAATGGCGTCCCCAAGGAAATTTTGGGCAATCAACAAGCGGCGGTAATTGGAACAATAATAACCAACAACAAAGTGGTGGCAATTGGAACATCAACAATCAAAAAATAATTGGGGTAACCAAGGTAACAATCACGGCAATTGGAATGGGAACAATAACAATTGGAGTAACAACAATAATCATGGAGTGTATAATAGCGGAAATCAAGGCAACTAGGGGCAAGGCTTTCAAAGGCCCCCCATGTACCAACAACCAAAAAAATCCGCCTCCCTTTCAATCTCAGGGTCTAGTTCTTCGGGTAGTGATATGAGGAGAATAGAGGTGATGTTCGAACAATTGATAAAGAAGAACCAAGACTCCGTTGCTCAATTGGCTTCTCATAACACCTCTATTCGGAATTTGGAGGTGCAACTTGGCCAAATTTATCAATCATTGAATACTCGACCTAAGGTTGCTCTACCAAGTGATACGGTAGTGAACCCGAAATGAGGTAACAATCATGTGATAGCGGTTACAACAAGAAGTGGAAGAGGCAGTGATTTGCATGCTTCGAATGAAAATCAAGTTGTGAATGACAACGTTGAGTTGCATGATAATAATGTGCCTTTGAGTGTTGAAGATGTGGTTCAACCAAATATGACCAATGATCTTTGGATTGATATTGATGATGAGGCCGGGGTAGAAACGCAAGATGCAGTGAACCCATCTAGGGAACATGTGATTGATATGCCTGAGCCCGTGGTGCCCAAGGCCAAGGTGTAGACGCGTGATTTTTGACCCTCCCCGAGATTTTTCACAGTTTAGCGTAAAATATTTAGTTTAGGCCTAATATAGCTATCTTAGCTAATTTTGACTCTTTTACTTTATTTTTACCTGAAAATAAAAAATAATAAAAATATAGTTTTATTAATATTTTGTAGTCATTTTAAACTTGATAAAATACAAAAATAATACTTTATATTTTTATTTTTATATAAAAACGAAAATTAAAAAAAAATATAGTTTCATTAATATTTTATGGTTACTTTAATGTTGAAAAAATAAAAATAGTTTTGTTTTAATTGTTGGTTTGATTTTTATAGTTATTTTTGCTTACATAGGATTAACCAAATAAAATCATGTCCTTATTCTCGGTTTCGGGCATAGAATAATATTCGGGTTTAAATTACTCGGTTTCACGTTTTTGGACCTAGCCCATAATAATTCGAGTCCACCACACGGGGAACACGGACGAATTAGACCCATCACATTTTTGTACACAAGATGATAGGGTCTTGAATATTTTAAGAAATGTTAGAATAATATAAAGCATTTTGAAAAAGGAAGAAAAAGATACAAAAAACAGAAAGATTGAAAAGGGGGAAAAACATTTTTTTGAACAAAAATAGGCTATTCATCTTCTTCTTCTTCAGGAAGAAGGCAACGGAAAAAACGCTCAACGTCTCCCCCACCATTTCCGACGACGACCGTCGCTAAATGACCACCAGCTCCCTCACGTCGACCAGCGACGCCACCAAACCAGCAGCTCGACGCCATAGCTGCCAGCAGCCCCATCTGCGACCAACCTCACGTCCAAGCATCCCAGTCATCAAACTTTCATCGACCACTGAACCCTTTGAAACTCCTTGAGCGAACCAATCTATTCCCGTCATGGAGTTTATCGATTTTGCTTTCTGAGTTTAGTTCGAGTTTTCCGGGCAGATTCGAGGTCTTGCCGACGAGGTTCGAGTTTTTCGGTCAAAAGTTCATCCTGGCTTGAACTTTGAAAGAAGCAGTCAATTAATTGCAAAGGTTCATTTTTATCTCATCTAAATATTTTTAGTTTCATATCGCACACTTGGTTTTGTTAAATGTTCATTTCATATTGTACTGATTTGTGTCAAGCTTGAATGAAATATGTATGTGTTGTTTGGATTAGTTAAATTATTTGCATCAATTTACATATCTTACCCGTTATCGTGCACTTGTTATTTACCACATTGAATCCGACATGATTCTTCTTGCACATATACTTGATTTCGGAAAATGTAGAGTTAGTACATTGGTTAAATCCTCTTTATGTTTTCGTATTGTTGTTTGAGTAGTTCTTTGAATTAGTTGGTCAAAAATGTTTTTTTCGTGTATATTTTTAGAAGTTCAATAAATTTTGATCTATAATTTATCTAGGATTATTGCAGATGAAACTGTCCCGATAAAGTCGTTTAGGAAATATGGCCTTTAATGAATTTAATTCAGTTTAATCCTTAGAAATCGAGACGTTCCATTAGTGAATCTCCCATGGCCCTCACAAAGTAGAAAATTGTAGTTGCCTTGGGTTTGCCCTTTAAATAACAAATGGGACGAGCCTCGCCAAATAACACGAAAATTACAGGGCCCTCAATAGATGGTTATTAAAATATTAAGAATATGGGAGGGCCGTTTAGTGAATTTCACGGCCTTCCCCAAAATAATATAACGTTAGAATCTTTAGGCGAGGCCTAATTAAATTACTTCCTTAAACTCGGGTGCGCATTGATGCGACCCAAATCTAAATCTCAATGAAGTCAAAATGTATTAAAAGCCACGGGTGCACTGGTGCAACATGGTTCGAGATACATTTTTACGATGTTGCAATTCTTATTAAAAATAAATATATAATAAAAGCGATCAAAAGCTAAAATTTGCACATAAGTTATAACATGTATTAAAATCAAATTTTTTTAGCCAAATATAATAGTTTAAGCGACCGTGCTAGAACCACGGAATTCGGGAATGCCTAACACCTTCTCCTGGGTTAACGGAATTCCTTATCCGGATTTCTGGTTCGCGGACCATTAAATAGAGTCAAACCTTTCCTCAATTTGGGATTCAACCGGTGACTTGGGACACCATAAATCTCCCAAGTGGCAGCTCCGAATATCTCAATAAATGAATCCCGTTTTGGTTGTCCTTTAATTGGAAAAAACTCATTTTACCACGCCCTTCACGGGACGCGGTAGCGCCAAAAGGAGGTGTGACAGCTCTAGCGACTCTGCCGAGGATGGTTTCTCTGTTGGGGATGGACTTTCCATTATCTGTTTCCCCCTCTCTTTCTTCAAAACACTCTAGGGGAGTCTTTTCAACTCCAAGTCACTCTCTTCACGAGTTACTCTTTCCTTCAATACTGCAGGGGCCATGATGTTATAGATGCAGATATTGGGATCACTTGCTATGGATGGGTTTTCCTTTCTCCTTGATTTTCTGTGTGGTCTTGACCATCTCCAAACTTGGTCAATAATCCATCGGAGTTCTGCTGAGGGTCTTCTTGGAACTTGATTTGTAAGTTCCTCAAACATCACTTATCAACTTTTCTCCATATTCTCCATTGTACTGTCTCGGCGACTGGTAGTAGACTTTAAAAAACTTTCTCTTAAATACAAAGAGAACGAATTTCTAGAAAAGTCTTTTAGACAAAAGAGATGAAAAGAAAAAGAGAAAATATTTCTGAACAAAATGCTGAGAAAAGAAAAGAAAAAGAACTTATCTGGATGGTATGACTGTTCCCAATGATTATGTCATGCATTCTGGATTAAACGACCCAGTATATTCGTATCAATCAAACTTTCTGATGGCCTCATTTACCCGGGGTAAACAGATGTGCAATTCTTTGCCCATATGGATCATTTCTGCCAAAACTCAACCTGTCGACTCATAGCGCCCTTCGAGGAAAAGGCATGATATAAATGGTCAAACATCCTAGGTACATTGCAATCGCAATATGTGTTAAAGCTCTAACGCTGACAAATTTGTTGTTTTACATAACTTTCAAACAGTTAGCTCATTAGAACGTACCGACAGATCACCATTACCAAGCAAGATCTAAAAGGGTCATATCAAAAAGCATGTCCAACTCGGAGAAAGGTGTTGAGGAGGAAAAGATGGAAAATCAAATGCTAAAGGAGGAAGTAGAAAGGTTGAGACAAGAGATGAAAGAAATGCACCTTGCATGGGCTAGGGTGCAACTGATACCAGCCCTTCCCACTACTCCTACTCTCCCACCGGTACAAACTCCGGAATACCCTCCCCACGGCCTTTCGACAAGCTTCCCGAGTCACCACTACTATCAGGAAAGAAATCCGTATGATCCCCCAGCTCCGCCACCCAATCAGAACCTTCCCCCACCAAATGTTCCCATTTTCGTGGCACCCCCACCAACCACGCTACAAAGATCTGCCAATGAGCCGATGTTTCAAGCTCACGAATACCAGCATTTCCCCCCTGAACCGACATTCAAAGCACCTGAGCCACGTGCTTATAATCCCCACTTTGAGCTCCCGACAGAAACTGAGAGGCCAACTAAGAGTTTGGAGCAGGATGAAATGCTTCGTAAAGTGAGAAGCCTAGAGCAGCCCTTTAGGAATATGCATGGGTTGGGCAGCCAAATCAGTGTGGCCAACAAAGATCTGTGTCCTTTCCCCTATGTTCAATTGTCGGCAGGATTCAAAATGCCAAAGTTTGATCTATATGAGGGACATGGTTATCCAATGGCACATCTGCGAGGGTTTTGTAGCAAGATGAGAGGGGCAGGTGGGAAAAATGAGCTGCTGATAGCCTATTTTGGTCAGAGTTTAAGCGGGTCTGCGCTGGAATGGTATACAAGGCAGGATCCCAGCAGGTGGTACACATGGGATGACCTGGCGCAAGCATTTGCTGATTATTTCCAATATAATCTTGAGATCGTCCCTGACCGTCTCACATTTTTAAAGCTGGAGAGAGCTTCAGAGAATTTGGGTTCCGTTGGAGGGAACATGCAGCTAGGGTAGATCCTCCAATAAAGGAAAGTGAAATGGTGTATTACTTTTTGCAGACTTTGGAGCCAACTTACTTTGGTCACCTGGTGACATCGGTTGGAAAATCTTTCAATAAAGTCATAAAAATGGGCGGCATGATTGAAGAAGTACTCAAGTCCAATAAGATAATGAGTTATTCAGAAATCAAGGCCACCACTCAGGCCTTCCAGAGTGGCACGGGAGGTATGCTCGGGAAGAAGAAGGGGGAAGAAGTCGCAACAGTCGAAGCAGGTACTCGGCCCAGATCTGGAGGTCCTTCATCTTACTACCAACCCAGACCCCCACAACCCCACTACCCACCAGAACCACAATTTTCCGTCCATCATGCCCAAATATATCCCCGAGGTCCATATAACTCACCTTAATTTTATCATCCGCACAATGTCCGGCCATTTGTCCAACCGCCAAGTCACTCCTTATGGCTAGCACCAGCACCGCATAATGCAATCTTGCCTTCACAACATGCTCGAGCACCCAACAACCTAATAAAACAGGGGCAGGAAGGGAAGCAAAGGCAAAGAAATAGTTTTACGCCAATTGGGGAGTCCTACACTAGCTTGTTTGAGAAGTTAAAGCATTTTGGCCTGATTGAGCCGCTACTTAGCTATACTCCAGATCCATATGCAAAAGGATTCGATCATGTTGTTCGATGCATGTACCACTCTAACGTCCAAGGGCATAACATTGAAGATTGTCGTTCTTTGAAAAAGGAAGTAGAACGATTGATTCAAGAGGGGCAGCTGTAGACGCGTGATTTTTGACCCTCCCCGGAATTTTTCACAGTTTAGCGTAAAATATTTAGTTTAGGCCTAATATAGCTATCTTAGCTAATTTTGACCATTTTACTTTATTTTTACCTTAAAATGAAAAATAACAAAAAATATAGTTTTATTAATATTTTGTAGTCATTTTAAACTTGATAAAATACAAAAATAATACTTTATATTTTTATTTTTATATAAAAACGAAAATTAAAAAAAGAAATATAGTTTCATTAATATTTTATGGTTACTTTAATGTTGAAAAAATAAAATAGTTTTGTTTTAATTGTCGGTTTTACTTTTATAGTTATTTTTGCTTACATAGGATTAATCAAATAAAATCATGTCCTTATTCTCGGTTTCGGGCATAGAATAATATTAGGTTTAAATTACTCGGTTTCAAGTTTTCGGACCTAGCCCATAATAATCCGAGTCCACCATACGGGGAACACGGACGAATCAGACCCATCACATTTTTGTACACAAGAAGATAGGGTCTTGAATATTTTAAGAAATGCTAGAATAATATAAAGCATTTTGAAAAAGGAAGAAAAAGATACAAAAACAGAAAGATTGAAAAGGGGAAAAAACATTTTTTTGAACAAAAATAGGCTATTCATCTTCTTCTTCAGGAAGAAGGCAACGGAAAAAATGCTCCACGTCTCCCCCACCATTTCCGACGACGACCGCCGCTAAACGACCACCAGCTCCCTCACATCGAACAACGATGCCACCAAACCAGCAGCTCGACGCAATAGCTGCCAGTAGCCCCATCTGCGACCAACCTCACGTCCAAGCATCCCAGTCATCAAACTTTCGTCGACCACTGAACCCTTCGAAACTCCTTGAGCGTACCAATCTATTCCCGTCATGGAGTTTATCGAATTTGCTTTCCGAGTTTAGTTCGAGTTTTCCGGGCAGATTCGAGGTCTTGCCGATGAGGTTCGAGTTTTTCGGTCAGAAGTTCATCCTGGCTTGAACTTTGAATGAAGCAGTCAATTAATTGCAAAGGTTCATTTTTATCTCATCTAAATATGTTTAGTTTCATATCGCACGCTTGGTTTTGTTAAATTATCATTTCATATTGTAGTGATTTGTGTCAAGCTTGAATGAAATATGTATGTGTTGTTTGGATTAGATAAATTATTTGCATCAATTTACATATCATATCCGTTATCATGCACTTGTTATTTACCATGTTGAATGCGACATGATTCTTCTTGCACATATACTTGATTTCGGAAAATGTAGAGTTAGTGCATTGGTTAAATCCTCTTTATGTTTTCGTATTGTTGTTTGAGTGGTTCTTTGAATTAGTTTGTCAAAAATGATTTTTTCGTGTATCTTTTTAGAAGTTCAATAACACCTTCTCCCGGGTTAACAGAATTCCTTATCTGGACTTCTGGTTCGCGGACCATTAAATAGAGTCAAACCTTTCCTCAATTCGGGATTCAACCAGTGATTTGGGACACCATAAATCTCCCAAGTGGCGACTCCAAATATCTTAATAAATGAATCCCGTTTTGGTTGTCCTTTAATTGGAAAAAACTCCTTTTACCACACCCTTCACGGGACGTGGTAGCGCGAAAAGGAGGTGTGACAGCTCTGGCGACTCTGCTGGGGATTTTCAAACCCAGAACCACTGGTTCAGGGTTTAAGAATTCGAGCTTTGAATAATTTTTATATTTGGCTTCTTATTATTATTATTTTATTATATGTTCGTATTTAATGTGCTAAATATTGCTTTTACCGCTTTGATATTTTTGTGGATTGTACATATAAAATGTGCCGAAACCAATCTTCTCTCTAAGTCTTCTAAATCATGAAGAAGGGTGCACTTCGTGTGACTTCTTTTCTGTATAGTGTCTAATTCCCTCTTTAGAACGAGGTTTGGATAAGTTGCAAAACCGGTGAAGCTTCTGTATTCCCGGGTTGCTGCCTCCTCCTCGGCTCGAGCTGTCCGCTCGGGTAAGCCAGGTCCAGAACAATAAACTCAGGTTTTTAAACCTAGAATAACAAAGCTTCATGCCGGATCCCTAGTAGGAACGTTTATATGCATCATGTTGCATTTGACTTAGGGGACTCAACACAGGGGTTGGGTCCGTCTAGGACAGGTGACCTGAAATGAAAAGACCATCCTGCTGCATCCTGTTTGTTTTACGCATTTATTTGCTTCAGACTTGCATGCTGACCGATTTTTAAATATTGAAAAAAAAAATTTAAAATAGTTTGCTTTTTTTTAAAACAGAAAAAGAAAAAAGAAAGAAAAAACATTTTTTTTAAAATAAAAAAAATATGTGTTTTATTCTTAAAATAAAAAAAAGTAGTTTACTTGTTTTTCAGTAAAATAAAAAATAGTTTTCATTTACAGATTGTAGTTTGTTTTTATTAAACCGAACTACGCTGGTTTGATTCTCACTGGATGTGAGATACGTAGGCAACCCTTATCGGGTCCAACCTCCCCTTTTTTTGCAAAAATAGAAAAAAAAAAATCAAAATTTTAATTTTTGTCATAAAAAAGTCAGGTGATGCCGCTTTGGCCAAAAATAGCCGAATGTTCCCGAGAGGGACGCTGAAAGGCTGGCTTTTGCATAAACGGCCACTTTTGGTCATTTTTAGGATTTTGGTCAATTAGCTAAACACACCCTTAAAATCTTCATCCCCGAGGTGCTGAAAGGTCATGTTTACAAAATCACGTCTTTCATTTTAATTTGAAAAAATACAAGAAAAAGAGTCAGTGACAAGTAAATGCTTGAATTTTGGTCAAAATAAGCCAAGCTAGTTTCGGCGGTGTTTTAAATCGTTCTTGCCGAGATAGCCTTATAGCATCTTTCAGTTGTCGAAAGGCTGTCTTCGTAAAAGAATGGACAAGTTTGTAAAGAAATCCTTCCTGGCCTCAAATTTATATGGAGTTGAGAAGGGGCCACGTTTGCAGAAATGGCCATTTGGTTGAAATTGGCAAATAGAGAGGATTCTGGTAGTTTTTTTTATTTATACTTCTTTTGATTAGATCATATGGTGTTTGATTTTCAAGTCTGTAAGTATTTATTTTCATCAAAATCTGTTAGTATGGCTAGTTTTTTTTAAAAAAAAAAAACTTTGTAATCAAGTTTGTTTTATTGTGGAAATTGAAAATTCCTGTAAAGAAAAATGTTTTATTATTATTGTCCTTTCATGGGTGAACTACGCAAGGTCTGATTCATACGGGGTCATGATACGTAGGCAATCTCCACAAGATTCGACCGTAACTAAAAAAAAAGATGTTGTTAATAAGGGGAACCGAATGAGTCGATTTCTAACATATTTTATTTTTGAACTGTTAATAAAATTAAGGTAGTTGGTTGTGGTACCTCTTCCCTACAAAAACTAGAGGCAAAAGAACATGGCAGAGAATCTCAAGACCAAGTGGGTTGGTACTGATACCCGATAACAACTGGTTGAACGGAACCGCGGGTTAGTAGAAGAAGTAACAATACTGAGACAACATCTGGCTTACATGTATCAGGCATGGATGGATGGAAAAGCACCACCCTCTCCACCACCTAGTTTCCTGGACTCTGTCCTTACCCGAACACCGAGCGCAATGCCAGATGATTCCCCGCACTCCCCATATATACCCGCCTATCACAACTTTTTCAGCCACCCCAATAGCTCCATCACTCGGTATCCATCTATCTTTTCTCAGGAGTGCCCTCCAGTCACATCCATTGTTCCCGATAATAAACACCCACCCGAAACTCATATTGCCCAACATTACCCCTCCGAGGTTTCTCACCAGGGCCCCAAACAGAGCCTGCAGGTTGAACCTCCCCAACGAGAAAGTCCAGTGGCCGTCTTTGCTAAATGCCCTCCATATCAAACCCATGGATATCCTTGTAATTCTCCTGGCCCCTACTTCTCCCCACGGGCATACCAAAAACCCCACGGATCAGGTTTTAGGCCAAATCAGGCCTTTAGAAATGAGAGGCTAATGGAACGAGAAAAGGCTCTCACCCCTTTGGGAGAATCATACACCAGTTTATTCCAGAGGCTAAGGAAATTGGGCATGTTGAAACCGATTGAGATAAAGATGTCGAATCCTCTTCCGAAGAAATTTAATCTTTTTCAAAGATATGCATACTGTTCAGATGCCCTGGGACACGACATAGAGGCATGTTGGAGTCTAAAGTACTCAATTCAAAAGCTTATTGATACATGCAGCATTGTCGTGCCAAATCCAAATGCAACAAACACAGGCCAAAGTCCCTCTCCAGTGCATAACGAGACGCGTATAGCAAGGATGAATGATCGTAAGAATAAGCCGGC